>LWMK02000024.1:2903-257903 GCA_001693075.2 Taenia saginata
CAAATGGTCCTTTAACTCGGCTGCAGTATGCGAGTGGTTTGGCTCGAAAGCAGCAAGGATTGGGCACTCCCTTCCTGACTAGGCCAGTCCTACCCTCGCATGGTTGAAATAACCCCATCGCCAGCAGGAAACCAAATATTTTGCACCACAAATAGGGCAGATGATTTAAATGAGATTCAGGTAAGCATCACGAGTGAGACAACATGCGAGCCGTAAACTGCATTGCCGAAGTGCGCCCGCACCTTGATTTGGAGTAATCAGGTAAGTAGACGTGAGTATCACCACTAATGAGCTATTGAGAAGGCGATGCTATTGCGTTTTAAGTAGTCATTGCAGTGGACTATGCGTCGAATGCTCTGCGTATCACTATGTCCAATCCCAAGTGGGTGATTCTGCCGAATGGATCAAGGAGGCTCCATATAGCACTTTGCCTCATGACAAATGGAGCAAAATGAGCGTGCGACTGAGGAACGGTTGTGTCGTCATTCGAATTCGCCTCAATTGTAGTAGATAGGTTTCAATGCTTGTTTTACTAAATGTACCTTTTGGAGTAGGGATGGGATGCAATTCGAATGCGTTCTTGAGAAGCGAGTCGATTTGTCTGACGTCGACATTGGTTATACCGTAACTCCTACCAATCCCTTATATCGTCTAAGACGGCTCCATGTTGTGCATGCAATGGGGAGAAAGTATGGCTGACGATTTATTTTCTCTGGTTCAAGCATGTCAAAGGCTGACTTTACTGACAATGACTCCCCTCGTACTGTTTTCACCTCCCTTCTCGGTCATTCGCATTATCAGGGTATCACAATTTGCATCGGCAACAAAGACAGATACGTAGATAATGAGGCGCAGTCAAAGAGAGGTATCCTCATTTTAAAATTTCCCATTAAGCATGGTGTTGTGGCTAATTGGGTTGATATGGAGACTATTTGACAGCATACCTTCTTTAATGAACTGTATATGGCGTCTGAGGAGCACCCCGTCCTCCTCACTGAGGCTCCGCTCAACCCCAAGGCCAATCGTGAGAAGGTGGCACAGGTCATGTTTGAGACTTCTGACTTTCCCTTCCATGTACGTCGCCCATCATGCTGTGCTAGTACTCTTCGCTTCTGGTTGTACTACGAGTGTCGCGCTCGACTCGGGCCATGAAGTGAGTGCCACCGTACTCAACAGTGAGGCCAACTCTCTTTCACACGCTTTTCCGTGTCTTGACTTTGCTGGTCGCGATCTCACTGACTGGCTCATGGAGCTACTTACTGGACGTGGCTACACCTCCACCATCAGTTTGGGGCTTGAAGTTGTACGAGACATCAAGGGGAAGCTTTACTACGTGGTACTTGGCTTCAATAAATGGAACGGTTACCGCTGCCACCAGCTCTTCCCTAAAGCAGACCTACAAGATGCCTGATGGTTAAGTAATCGTAGTTGATAATGCATCTTCCTGCTGTTCTGAAGCTCTTTTCAAACCCAACCACCCGGATATGAAGTGCAATAGCATTCACGAGAGCACCTCCTACCCCATCATAAAGTGCAAAACGGACATCAGGAAGGGTCTCTGCTCAAACGTCCTCCTCTCTGGTGGCTGCAGCATATGCCCTGGCTTTGTCAAACGTTTTGCAAAGGACCTCACCGCTCTCAAGCCAAACACTATGAAGGCAAAGGTTATTGCTCCTTCGCAGCGCAAATACTCCGCTTGGATTAGTGGATCCATTCCGGCCTCATTGTCAACTTTCTAAACGATGTGGTTCAACAAGCAGGAGGGCGACGAGTCTGGACGCAGCTTCGTTTACCGCAAATGCTTCCAAATTTAACCCCCCTTCCACAGGCTTTCAGCCTCCTTTCTTCCACGATTTTTGCCATTAATTTTCTGCATAATTATTTTGTCGATGTAGATAAAAGTTTTGCAATGGAATGCAAAAATGCACTAACATGAAAGCCGATGCACATGTGAGTGCTTTGAAGATCTTTTATTTAAAATGGTTACTTAAATAGGTAGAGTAGTAGCAGTCAGAGCCGGTGAAACGGTAATTTCTTAGGCTTTGTCACTACTTTCTTGCCAAGTCAACACGTCTGCATGTTCTGGCATGCACACGCACAAAGACGTTGAAATTTGCTTGTCAAGAAAGGTGGATGCATATGTATGTGTGTGTACGACAAGTCACAAATGCGCAAATTTGGTGTTCAAGTGCGGCGGAACAGTGGTTCGTGAAGCTGCAGGGTCGTGTTCGTCGGGAGTGGTGAATTTTGTGTCACCTATGCTGCCACGAAGGCGTGTGGGAAAGATGACAAGGTGCCCAATCAGCGTGGGCGTGTTGCAGACTGGAAGTTTCTAGAGCATCTTTGAGGGAAGGCTTCAACACATAAAGGTGCTCCATAGGTCGACAGCACCCAGATCTGACTGCGAGATGTCGGCAGTAATCATATCCTACATCTTTAACATCCATCTGTTTATGATAGATACAATGAAAAGTTAACCTGACGGAGTGATCGAGGCGAATCAATGTGAGGTATCTTCAACCAACCAAGATGGTGATGATGGTGAGAGGATTGGATGAAATGTAAAAGATTGCAGTGTCCAGAGACGTTTTTCAAGCTAGGTCTGTTAAACAAAAAAGTGAAGTGTTTAGCCACACGAGAAACAGTGTGTCATTCAGCTCAATCGCTATCATTGTGGTAAGCAAAGGGACGAGTACGCGAATATCAGGTTGGCAGGCGGATTAAGCATGGTTTGCAACTTCAAGACTCGTTTAAATCGAGAGATTGGCACCATTACACAGCCAGCCTTCAAGATCAGTGTGAGCGGGCCTTTATCGAGTGTAAAATATTGTTTTGGGTTTAAGGGTTCCCTTCTTTCCCTCCAGTCCATTTCCCAGAGTATGAGTTGCAAGACAGTAAAATAATAAACGAAGAACCAGTACACTTCGTTAAAGTTAAAAGAAGTCATCCCAATTGTGTGTCGGCTTGATTATGGAAAATTGTGTGAGGGTCTCTCAAAGGGAACAAAGGCCATTTTATCGTTACAAAACAGAGAAATGCTGCCTAAAAGCTCTTTTAATTTGAAGGGATAGAAGGGTGTTTCTTCTTCCGTTTTATTTACATAAAATTGTTCGTTCGTTTGCATAGGTGATTGAGGAAACTTTAGTTCTACAAAAATAACAAACTTTTTAAACAATCCATGCAAAATTTGAACGCTCTGATTGTAGCACCTTGTTTGTTTGGACCGCCGCTTTCGGTTATTCGGATGATCGTATTGTACTAGCCGTCTGGTTGGCCTCTGGGCCGTGCCAACAGCCCCAACCCCTCTGTTTCCAGAATATATGCATTCTGTCCCAGTACTATGCCTTCTTGTACCTTCAAGGAAGTCTCGAGACGCTATATTGGTGCCAGCGGAAAACGGACCCGACTTTGATAGACGTCCATCCCCACCAATAACGCTTGTTGCAAACTTTAGCGGTGCGAAAGAAGTGCATGTGCCACGGATTGCAGAATCTCTGACATCCTATAAAAGAGAAGCTAAGATCGACGTCCATCTTTGGCACCAACCCACCCTCGTGTTCCGCAATGAGACCATTAACTCTAAGTCCAGTGAAACTGCCAAGAGAGATCAGCGACGTTGCCGTCAAGCATCCTTCGTAAGCTCCGCCTTGGGTTCTCGGGCAACTAATCCTTCTTTGCAAAAATGTGTATCTGCAGATGTGAACTGTGCAGGACGCCGTTCGACAGCATCGTTTTATGCTTTGCATACTTGGATCGTGTGCATCTCATTCCTATGAGGTTCGATTGCCCTATTTGCCCAGGGTTCTACGATACCCTCGGGCTTATTCCACAGCATCAAAAGCCTGCAACCACAATTTGTGTTACATGTGTCGCAATCCATTCAAAAGCCTTGATTCATCCATCCATCATTCTCATTTAGGCACATTGTCTTGAGGGAGGAGAATTTTAGAAATAAGCCTTTGCTTCACCGGGCGCTGCGTAGAATTCATGGCACTGCAAGAACACATGCGCTCGAATCTCGATGAATGGCACGGTTAGCTCGTGGGTGCTTCTCGCAGCACTGATTATGTTGTGATGGCTGACAGGGGATTCTTACCAAGGGGAGCGCTGAGGACGACGCTTGAAAGAAGAGAAGGGCCGTGTAGTACTTTGTTTGTTCGGACCGCCAGTCCCGACCATTTGGGCGGCCATATCGTACCAGCCGATTGGATGGCTTCTGGGCCGCGCCAACAGCCCCCAATCCTTCTTTTTCCAGAATTTATCTCTTCTGCCCCAGTACTCCAGTACTATACATTCTTTTGCATTAATTACACGCAGATCTGAGTGAACCACCATCGGCCCGTTGGCAGCACGATTCGCTTCTCCCCATGTCCATAAACGAAACAACTTTGATCGTCCCATCACTGCCTGTCTCCTGTCCAGTTGCACCACAAGAACCACTGAAAGGTGGGCATGCATTCAGTGTTAAGGTGTCTTGGATTCTTTGTTCACGATGAGACAGGCATCGTAGGTGTTCACAGGAGTGAACACAGAGGCATTTGTTCTCTGGCAGCACTACACTGGCAGACATCACAATTGCCCTTGTCCAACATCCATCGCACACGCGCAGGCGGTTCCCTCGAAAATGTCAACGATGACATTTGGTGTACAAAGTTACGAACTTCAGTGCCAGGATAGTGTACAGCACAGGGAAGCAACTGTAGTTCTACGGTCGCAGTCTTAATTAGAATGTGGATAGATAAAGAGATTATGCTGTCTCCCAACTCATATTTTGCGTGCCTTTAAGGCTGGTGGCGTTGTTGACCACCGTGCTGTGCTGTCAATTGCAAAGCTGAGATGGATAGGAGTCATTGTGTAAGCAGTGATGGAAAGTGAGAAGTCGCAGATGTCTACTTGTCATCTTGCAGGGGTACTTCACTTCCACTGCAAGGCAGATGGTTCCACCGACGAAGTGATCAGTAAGGTGTTGTCTATAAAACGTGGAACTTCTCGCACATTTCGTAATTACGTGTAAAGCTAAACACGATTCCTCTGCATTTGTTCCACCACAAACGAGGATCCTGGAAAATGGAAGAAGCGGTACTTAACACGTCCTTAAAAGCGCTCTTCAAATCGTTTACTTTTACACTGCTTTCAACCATCTTTGACAACTCAACCTATCTCTCCATCACATTCTCTCTTTCTTTAAGATCGCTTTCACCTTTTCCTTATCATTCTCCTCCCCATTTGCACTCTCACTCTCACTTCTACCCAACTTCATAGCATTACCACCCTCCACATGTCCCCTTTCCCACAAACCAAATCCACTATCACCTACAAATTCAATGTGGTGCTTTATTCCATGCATTACCAATGTGCGCCTATCTGTGTCGCTATTTTCTCTACCACACTAACTGTCTACAAGGCATGGGGTGCTTGAGGGCACCTCACTCTTCTGCTTGCTACGAGGCATGTCGCCTCTCATTTCAGCTATCTAACCACGAAGGGGATCACACCCATCCGCAGAGCATCTCTCCACGATCGGTTCGAAAGCTGAACTGAACAAAACCAAAACTGGACACTTATTGTGTCTCCATGGCAGCACTTTGAAAGCGCTCGATCTTTACAAAAGGAATGGAGTGGAGCCCCTTTTGATAAATAGGTTTTTATGGTCAGTAAATGGTCATTATTCGAGGAAAAAGGAATGAAAAAGGTTTTTTGTATTAGGTCATTGCTGCGACTTGTACATCGTGCTTACACATTTCTTTTCCGCACTATCATCATCATATCCGTCGATTTGCGTATCATACGAGAATGCAAAATCGCTCCTGAAGCAGTTTTATTGCCTCAGCGGCTATGCCAGCTCAGCCGCATTTGGCATTTCGTCCCACAAGCATCATGGAGAACAGAGAAAAGGGAGAAGCATAGAAGGGAAAATGAAAGTGCCGCATTTCTTTATCCACGAAAAGACTGGCGTCGCTCAGCACTGTTGACCAATCAAAAGAAATGTAGCGAGACCGTGTAGAACCAGCCCAAACCCTTATTGCACGATGATAAGCATGACACCTCCCATTTACGTCTACGTTACACTTCACAAAAATGTCTTCCTTTTTAAATAAAGCCTTACATCTACTTCTCAACTGCATCGGTTATTCTATCTAAGTAAAACCATTGTTGGAATAAACCAATCATCAGTGGGCTTGAATTCTTCCTTCACGGGAGAGCAACTTACTGCGACGGCTGCAGAGTTTAGCTTTTCATGATCTTTAGTGACTTGACTCCCAAAAAATAGCAAAATGGAGTGTGTTGAAGTTAAAAAAAAGACCTTTACACCTAGAAAGTGGTCTATGTTGTGAAGATACCATAAAAGTCAGTAAAAAATATATTTGTCCATTCGCCACTCCTAATGGCTGGAGCCCCTTACCTAGCGTGGGCTGGTAAAGAACGTCAGAAGTTGGTTTGAATGGTGTGACATTAAGCTATTCAGGCGTTTTGATGAGGTTGTGGCGTTAGATCGTTTCCGCCACAAGAATGTGAACCCTCACGCGTGATGACCATAAAACGGAGGTGCAGAAAGGCTTCATCACTCACTCCCACTTCCTAAGTATCAGTCTGCTCCTGCTATGCTTTGTGCAACCCCAAAGCAAGGCTGTGAAGACACAAGTAATGCAGTAGTATGTGTTATGTAAAAGCTTATATAATCGCCATGTTGTTGAAGTGTAAATTTGAACGCATTATCTCGAAATGGCTAGAGCGCAGGGTAGTGGGTACACACATCCCCGAATACTGGCAGTCGACCCATCATTACTGACGAGCTTCATTCACTATCCTGCCACTGCAATGTAGAAAGCCCTAAGTATATGGATTACCTTCAACCCATCTCACAACCCTACGTGCGCACATTTCATCACCACTATCGCCTTACATTCTGGCCGACGATGGATGTGCTGCGCTCTTGGTAATTGACCGCCTCCGTCTTTGCTGTCTCCATTGCTACACAGGAAAACCGGCTGAGAAGAGCTCTGAGCCAGGGTTTGCAGGAGCAGGAAATTGAGCCTCGTCCAAATTGATCTCTCCTTCCCCTTCTAATCGCTCCCTTTCTCTGCCTTCATGCATTGCGCCTTTACTTCCAAGCGATTATTTTCACCTTCTATCACTGGCACTTCAACTATCCCACCAACTTGATAAAAAACAGGTATCTGTAGTTGTGTTATTAATGTATGCTGCTAGTATTGACAACGCGTGGTGGTTGTGGTGCCTTCAGCTTGTGAGTGGAGATGGTGGTGCTAGAAGAAGGCAGGGCTCTATCTGTTGGTCATGAAATGTGTGTGTTGGGGGCGAAGAACTCGTCTCATTGGTCTTTCATTCTTTTGATGGGAAACATGTAATAACCTCTTCGTTTGCTTAGGCGTCATCCCTCTACAGAGAAGGAGACCTGTAGTCATGTGCCAATGTCAAAGGTGCCGCCCCAGTTCAATTCGTTGCTGTCTATTCATTGATTTTACCACTGCCTCTCCCTGTCAAAGTGCAAATCTATGAAAGTAAATAAAGTCCAAAAAAGAATTGGTAAAGCACCTCATTTGTGATCGTGGCATAATCAGACTTCAATGTTCCCCTAAAAAAAGCTGTTACTACTACCGCCGGTGAAGTAGAGACCGTTCGCTACGTGATGTAGTCGCTTGCATCACATCATCTTCAAAGTCGACTAGTATTCAAGGTAGAGAAGGAGGGAGGTGTCCCCCTAAAAGCAGCTATTGACGAAGCAGACTCCTTCGTCTCCACAGTTGTATCTGTGACTAGGTGACACACGTATTGTGTCCATATCAACAGCTCCTGCTTCACCCACTTCCCTGTATGCTATTTTCATCTCGGCTCAAGAACAGGTGCGAGCTCAAGAAACAGTCCGGTGTGCCCTACTTAGATGTACCGTGCTTTAAAGACATCATTAATGTCACTGAAGAAGAAGAACTGATAACCTGTCATTGACTGAACATTGTAGATGGAGATGCATCGCGCTGAAGGATTACGCATGCATCTCTTGGATGGGTGCGGAGTGATGTGGAGGAAGCAGGTCGGTTGAGAGGACCACTGCAATACCAAGTTGGATCATCGACAGCTAGATGTGCCAATTGGGTGTGTGAGCAACTCACAAACGGAAAAGTGACTACGTGTTAGACACAGGTGGTGTGTTCCAATGGTAGTGACGATCCTAACAGTAGTATGCTTTTACACAATTACACGCCACACTAATCATTAGGACAGTGCACGGATTTGTCGATTTAATAGGTGCGTAAAATGCAGATCACATCTAGGTGGATGCGTTAAGGTGAGTAAGATTAATAACATAACCGAAAGTATTTTGGTACTCCTAGTAATCTCACTGTCATTTCCTACTTAGCAGAGGAGAAAGGCAAGATGGGGGCCAGTTTAAATGTAGCTGTAAAGCAACAAGATATCAGACTACTGCAATTTCGTGGAGGAGTAGAAGCGTCTTCCTCCTAAGTTGGGTAGAATGCCTAATTTTTCCATAAGGCTTTTGTATCTGTAAAACCACTGCTATGTAAAATGCAGAGTAAGACGTCTTGTTCCAGTCGAGAATATGAGGTGAGCGGTGGAAGGGAAGAACAAACAAATGTGTCAATTTGTGAACCGAACCTTTTGCAATGGATGAACAATCTAACAAATGATCCATACACCATAGATGTAGTCTTAAGGCTTTCATCCAACGACATAAGAGCACTCGTTTTTTCTGCACGATGACTGTCACTGGCACTGACATATAGCAGCAAATTCTTGCGTGCTCAGGTGGTTGACAGCTGCTCAGTCCCGACTCTGGTACACTCTAGCCACTTGCCACCTCAAGAGGGATGTGTCACAACGGTACGCAGTGACAAGTAGCAATTTTGCAAATCAGTAGTATATGCAGGTTTCGGGATCAGTGCTAAGTGGAAGTTGCAGTCCAAACGGCACTTATCACAGTCTAAATAATAAGTGCCATAGCTCATATCTTCGCTTTCTTTCTCTTGCTCCAAGCCTGTTTGATGTAGACCTACACGATGGTCTTCCTAGCAAAAATGAATGGCTGTGACTACTGCAGCAATAATTGCGCTTTGGTGGAAGAAGTGGTGAGGTTGTGTGCATCGAACTCCCACGAAACGCTAAATACGAATTCCCTTTTGCCATCTCTTCTCGAACAGACAGTTGATTAAGATGCATAGTTTTATCTACCATCATCGTACTGCTGCTTTGGTGCGTCAACCACACCACAATATACAGAGTTCGCTTAAATGTCCCGATATCGGAGTGGGAGAGACTTAACCAGCACTCCATTACTGGAGGCATTCACAAGCCCCATTACAATTGTATCATTCTCCTTACCAATATCAGTCTAAAGGCCTTGTGATCCTCCTCATCCCACACGGCAGCATCAAAGACTTGCTGTCACTCACTGCCTAGTCTGCTCTGCCATGAGTAGATTAGGCCTTCTTTGATCTACTTTGATCCGTTTTTCCTGCCCTGCCTCTCACTGGTGTAAAGATTGACACACTAGTATAACTGAAGTAAATGCAATGAACATGACAAGAAAATGCACTTGACGTTTTCCTTAATGTCATCAAGGGCACCATTTCTCGGAGACATTTCAGGCATCTCAAACAATTCCATCACCACACCACACAGTCGATAGCAGTGCATACAGTTTGATCTCATGAACAGACTCACTAATGGATACCGCACGGGGCAGTGGATGTCAGCAAAGCCAGTCCTGTGCACATCAATGGCAGAGTGGATAAAAGAGGAAGCAAAAGGCGAGAAGAAAGATGAAGAGGACGAAGATGCGGGGCACTTCGATGCAATTGGAGGATGAGAGTAATGCAGATATTGTAGGAGTGAAGGAAGAGTTTCTATGGTATTGGGAGGAGAGAGGAATGTAAGTGTTGCATCGTTCTGAGTCGGTTCAGCTAGGATGGAGAATTGCTGAATGATTTCTGTTTTAGTGAAGTTTCACAGCACTTTTGCGATGCTAGCAAAACATCAAATCGTTCTATTGTACAGCCGCTGATGGAATATCTATCTAAATTCAAAATCGACTACTAAAAGGACGCTTCTTAAACACAACAGTAAAAGAACTGCTTCAATGGCTTACATATGCATAAAAAGGGATTTAAGGGATGAACACAAGAGCAAATCAAGCGGTTGGTCACCTCATAGCAGTCCATTCCCCTTCAATGGGGGGAAGTGGGTGGGCATTGTGGTGTGCATTTGGTCAATTTCGCCTCCCTCCAGTTCAGGGAATGGGTTGGGATCCATGGCATCACGATGCAATGGTTAGTTGGCACGCAATGCATTTCGCACTCCTAGTTCGACAATTGAGATAAGGCGATAAGTCTTTGGTTAAAAAACATTTTGAGTCTGGATCATGCCAACTGCAGTTTTGAGCTGCTGGTCCTCCCTCACTTCCACTATATAGCCATCAACAACTCCAGCATGCACAAATTCGAAGAAATAGAAACGAAATCCGTGGGGAAATGAGAAGGTTATGGGTGAGTGGACAGACACGGTGCTGGTCACGGAAGATGATGTGATAGGCAATCTGGAAGACAATTGAGTGCTGCAACTAAAGAGGACTGCAGAAATGCCCGATGTGGGTGGATGGAATAAAAGGGACCGAAAATGTTGGATGAATAGAGAGGACAGAAAATAACTGAGGCTATGATAGACTCACGGCGAATGGGTTGTTAGCTTTTAATGGAATATGGGTTAAGTAACTGTTGGATGTGAAGGGGAAAATGAGTAAAATCAGAGCTAATTTTCGTAAAACGAACCCTTGCTTTAGAAGGTCGTCAGCTCTCAGCCAATGCTTTCGAAATAATTTTGGAAAGAACGGTAAGACTGGTCTGCTACCTGCCAGCATTTTAACAGGTTACTACCTAAATGTCGCAGTAACTACTATGAAATTCGCTTCAACTTTTTACACAACTGACCAAAGCTTAGGTATCTGGAAAATATTTACTAGCTATGCTTGATAAATCTAGGAAACATGTGGAAAAGTGGACCGTAAAGCCCTCTACCAGGCCTAAAACATCTCAAAATCTTTTGGAGGATGTAGCATTTTCTCTCCTTCGATGAGCAAATAATAGGTTCTGGTGGACTCTCGTCACATTATGTTTAATGGTGGTTGCATCACTCTCAAATGAGAGTGATGCAACTGGGGAACTGTGAGTCTTCATTAATGTTACGAAGCTGACGAGGGGCTGAGAGATGGTGACACCCATCGTATAAGCTACCTGAGTGCAGTGGCGGTATAAAAGCCCAAGAAATCATCAGAAACTTCACCATGTGTGTGCAATGAGGAGGAAGAATGGTTAAAGGAATAATTCCTCTAGTTGTGGACAATAGTTCGGGAATGTGCAAGGCTGGCTTCGCTGGCGATGACTCTCCTCGTGCTGTCTCACCCTCTCTTGTCGGCCGTCCTTGTGTGGAGAGTACTGTGGTCAACAGCTACGTTGGCAACCGAACCCAATCGATGAGAGCTATCCTGGGTTTGAAACACCCCATGAAGCATGGCATCGTGATTAACTGGGATGACATGGAGAAGATTTGGCATCACACATTCTACAATGAACTACGTGTGGCGCCTGAGGAGCACCCTGTCCTCCTCACTGAGGCTCCACTCAACCCCAAAGCCAATCGTGAAAAGATGACACAGATCATGTTTGAGACCTTCAACGTGCCCGCCATGCACGTGGCCAATCAGGCTGTGCTGGCACTCTTCGCTTCTGGTCGTTCTACGGGTATCGTTCTCGACTTGGGCGATGGAGTGAATGCGTGTGTACCTATTCACGGGGGCTACCCTATCCATTAAGCCATTCTGCGTCATGATGTAGCTGGTCGCGATCTCACTGACTGGCTCACGCAACTACTGAATGCACGTGACTGTGCCTTCACCACCAACGCGGAGCGTGAAATCGTGCGAGGCATCAAGGAGAAGCTCTGCTACGTATCACTTAACTTTGAGAAGGAACTGGACACTGCTGCTACCAGCACCTCCCTCGAGAAGGCTTACAAACTGCCCAATGACCACTGCAGTTGGCAGTGAGCGGTCCCGTTGTCCCGAGGCTCTTTTTCCAGCCCATCTACAAGGGTATGGAGTACTAAAGTATCCGAGAGACTACCCACTGCCCTATCATGAGGTGCGATCAAGGCATCAGAAAGGACCTTTTCTCAAACGTCGTCCTGTCCGGTGGCCCCACCATGCACCCTGGTTTCGTCAAACGTTTTACGAAGGACCTCACCGCCCTCGCGCCAACCACCATAAACATCAGGATTATTGCTCCGCCGAAACACAAACACTCCACTTGGATCGGTGGCTCCATTTTAACCTCATTGCCGAATTTTAAGCCCATGTGGGTCACCAAATGGGAGTACGATGAGTCTGGGCCCAGCATCGTTCAGCATAAATGCTCCCATGCTTAACCTCACCACTTCCCCACTTTCTCCACTTTACGCAACCAGTAGAGTTTGCTGTCATTTTTACTGCTTAATTATTTTGTCCAAATAAATAAAGGATTTTTGGATTTCCGCACTTGACATAGTCACATTTGAAGTCGCCTCGCTTCAAAATAGGTCTGCACTCGTTGTGACACAATTCGAGGTGAACGCGTTCTGACTTTTGAACCATAAACAGCGAAAGTAAATCACCAATTTTCATGCTGCAAGTATGACAAAAGTTGTTGCAAATTCTTGTCAAAATAAAAGCCAAAGTACCTGTGAGTGGTTTGAGTTCCAGAGATTTATAATGGGTATTAAAATAGGCGGAGAAGTAGCAATCAGAGTTAGTAAAGTGGTTAACTTCTTGGGTCTACCATCAATGGCTTGCCGCGTCGACACGTCTGCGCGTTTTAACATGCATTCACACAAACCGAGATGTTGAAATGTGCACGCCAGGACAGGTGGATGCATGTGTGTGTGTGTTGGCGACATGTCACGAATAATCGGAGATGATGGTAAGGAGCAGCGGTGCCGCCAACCCTGGAATAGATGAGGGAGTCATCGTAGTGCTCGTAGGCTGTAACTTGCGTTGCTTCAGGTTTGACTTTGCAGATTTTGGAGAGTTTGGTGTCATCTGTGCTGCTACAAAGGCGTTTTGGAAGGGTGGCATGGTGGCTGATCAGCGTGGAAGTGTTGTGGACTGGAAGTGTCCAAAGCTACTTTGTAGATGATCTCAACGCGCAACGGAATTGGACTTGTTGACAGTCCGCTTCCGATTGTTACTAATTTATCCATTTAAACAATTTGGGTACTCTTCGCCAACGAAAAACAACTGGACTCGACTTAGGCACCTAACGCAGAATAGCACACTCCATCTCGAAGATCTGACAAATCGCATTCAAATGTTGCATCGATGGAGTGGTCAGAGTGAATTGTTGACGGAGAACTAATGTGAGGTGTCATTAACCCTGGAGAAGGCGGAGTCTTCCCTGATCATAAAAGACACTCTTGAAACGACTTCAATTTGCAAAGACTCTTCTTATGTCAGACCTTTCAAACAGAGAAATGGGACGTCTGGCTCTACAAGAAGCCGTCTATTATTTTGATCGGCTCTATTTTTTGCAGCACGCAAAGGAAGATGTACGCCAACATCTTGTTAGGAGTTGGATCAAGGACGTTTCGCAACATAGAGACTCCTTCGAATCGAGTAGTCAGCTCGCTCCCATAGGCAATCTATAAAGTCAAAAATGAGTGAATCCACAGAGAGTGGTAGAAACTTCCTCTGCCCTGGAGGCTCTGTTCCCGCACTGGTGTTTACAAGTATAGGCTACAAAGCATAGACTGAAGAATGGGTGGAACTAGCACGGTTGGATTGGTGTAGGCTTGATCAAAGCAGCTTGTGAGAGAGTATTACAAAGGGAATAAAAGGCCATTTTAGTCATGAAACTAACAAAAATACAAAACTCTGTTTAAAGCGAAGGAGACATCACAGTGTTTGCTCTTCCGCTTTATCTAGAAGGGTAAAGGACCTTCAGTATCCCTAGATATTAAGAGATTCCCAGACAGCTCTTGTAAAAATTTAAACGCCTCGCAAAATCCTCAGCTACATCTCCTTCTGTTTTTCTTGGTATCCAGCCGATTTGGTCTTTCTATTGTTGACTGTGTCCTGCGCACTTGCACCACAGGAGCTACCGAAAGGATGCAATGCATTCGTTGTTGAGGTGTCTCGGATTTCCATGTTCACGATGTGGAAGGCATTGGAGGAGTTTGCAGAATGTTTGCTCTGTGGCCTACAATAATTAAGCCGGCAGACATCACAATTCCCGTTCTCTTGAGCATGCCATTGATAGGATAGGAATGTGCAAAAACCATTGAGTTCACTGTCAAGATGGTGGCCAACACAGTATCACGTCCATCACCATATTAATAAGAATGCCTATGAGTTTGACTAAATAATTGTGTGGTTGGGTTTTCTTTGTTTCTTGCACTTATCGGCAAGACATTCACGTGGACTCGCAGTCACTACCATTGATTTTGCTTGTTGTCCACACTGAAGAGGGTTGAAATGTAGTGTCACGAGCGAAATGAAGAATTACGAGTTAGTTGCTTAGCGGGGGCACTACCTTAACGCTGTCCCTGTGTTCCTCTCCAATTTGCCCATCTCCGTATGTTTATGACTATGAACATGAATGGAAATGGAAATGTCGGATGGAATTCGAAGCGTTGCAGTCAAGGCTTACTTCCAGTATTTATTTACTCATTACTTAAACAGTCGTAAAAACATTTTTAAAAATCTGGTTAACAGGTGTGCAATGTAACGACAATTTTACTCGTAATTCAAATTTTACACTTTGCCTATTCAGATGCTGAGCTTGCGTTCTGATGGTGCAACCACTCTTATCTTCTTTGTTGTCAGGGCTAGAGACAAAATTGCTCGTTACATGCACTCGGCTATGGGCTGGAACATGAGGGAACCATCAAGAGAACCTCTCACGATTAGAGGTGTTTTCATTTAGGTGTCTCGGCATGACTGACCGGTGTGGCTAGGAGAAGATTGGACGTCACACGTTCTGCAACGAGCTGTGCGTGGCACTTCACTCATCCTTCGATCACCTCGTTTTCCTTATTGAGACTAGAATCAACATTGGAGTTAGTTGCAAGGAGAAAAGTAGGAACACTGCGTAGATGGGATGCAAATGGGAGAGTTGATTGGCTTAGGAATGGATTCTTCCCACTTACTACAACTCGGTGCAAGGTGTACAAAAGAATTTTCGCCCCAAATGCAGTCGATCAGTGAAAGAATCTATGGAAAACGAGTTTTGCTCCCAACTTTAATGAAACTACAGAAGGCTTTATCCCACCGCTAAACTGGCGGTTAAATATTAGACATTGAGTTTTGGTTAGTAGAAGAGTGTTGTTTTTTTTGAAAGCACCCACACCCAACCAATTGGTGGCGTATAACCTTCAAATCTGCTGACGGTATGAGTCACAGCGGCAAAGTTGTCCAATACTCCCTTGTTGCACGACCAGCGGTCGTACAATTGAAGCGCGACCAATTTTCTTACACATTTCATTGGACAGTTGAAGGTCGCAAGCATGACCTGGGTCATCTTCTCACGATTAGCATTATGCTTAAATGGGACCTCAGTGAGGAGGCCGAGGTACATCACAGGTGTATTATGAGTTCTAGGCGGCACAAAGTGCATCATCACCATCAAATTCGAATCTGCACATACCAGAACCGTTGTCCATAAAAGAGCTGCTGTGTCCTCCAAAGGGTTAGAAAGATGGTACGACAAACAAGATGTCAACTTTCACACTTCAAAAGTTAATAGCCAAATGGATAAAAAAGGGACGAATAAATGAGTGGTGTGAAGAATGAGTGTATGTATCGTGAGTAGATAAGTGAGGAAAATGCTATAGTTCCACTGCCTCAGGAATGCTTTAACTTCCGGTTAAATGGTTTCACAGGCAAATATGTTTGAGCGATGACGCTTACTATTGCTGGAGGTGCTCTCAAAATCTGTCACTTTCCTTTCAGATCCAATGCTAAAACCACTGTAAGGTAAGTGTATCACTCGCATACTGACCCTTACTTCCTATTTATGCTGTGAGAACTGCCTGTCACTATTGCTGACACTTCCCTCAGCCAGACGGTTCCCAAATACCTCGCAATAGCTAACAAGTAAGTAATTTTGGCCTCTGATTCCTTTGCGTTGCAGAAATACACCGTGATGGGATGAGGATACCTTGAAGTAATTCACATTATAAAATCAGATGCCTTAATGCAACGTATAAATAAGTGAGCTGGTTGGTGAAAGTAGAAGTCGGCAGGTCGAGAATGTCCAACCTGTTGGCAAGCAAAGATGGTTATCAACACGTGGCATTGAAGACGCGCAATCACTTAGTGTTTCCTCCTCCACCCTCCAATTCCTCACTTCCACTTCCCTTCCCATTGCTTTTCCACTCCCTCTTTCTTATTAACTCTCACCCCCTTTTCCTCCTTCGCCTGCTATTCTTTACACTCAACAATCAGTAATTACATACAAATGCGCATTACCAATGAATCGCACGTATCCACGCGTGTCGAATACTCGTTCACGTGGAGTTTGAGGTCATTTCACTGTCCAGTTCACCATCATACATATCGCCCCTCCACTTTGTATACTAACACAAGAAGAAACTCGAAATCCTTCAAAGTACTCCATAATTTGCACGAGGTGCACTCCTGTTAGGTCAAAAACTAAAACAAACAAAACTCAATGGGATAGCAACCGAGCAGTCTTGACAAAGCTGACGAACTAGCTTTTGAAAACGTAGAACTTAGAAATTGCGTTTAATAAAAGGAACCCATTCAAATGACTGAGAGGAGTCCAAGATCTCTTCAATGACGACTTTACTCACGATCAGAGGACAGTCATCAATCAAGAGGGAGGACACCCAGAGGACGATTTAATAAGAGCATCACTGTAACTTGTAAGCATAAAGGTCTTGCAGTTCCTGTGTTTGCACGAAGTACGAAAATAGCTCCTTTCACTGTTCCATCGCCTCAGTGAATGTGGTAGCTGAGGTAGTATTGGTACCAAAGAAAACGTGCATGATGGGTAGTGCTGAAGGGATTAGAGAAGTTCAAAAGGGAAGAGGAAAGATCACACTTACAGGGTTGTTTGGTTCGATCCAACAATCTTTTCCTTTCCCTCCTCCTCTGCAATGCCAAGTGATTGTCTCCTTTAACATTGTCCTATAAAGCAGCCTGCTTCCCCTAGCCAATGTCGGTATCGAGTTGGTTAGCATGGCTCCAGTTGCCACAATACTGGTGATTGTAAAATTCAGTAAATAGCTTGCTGGTAATTCGCAGCAAGCTTGACTTATGCACACCTCCAAGTGCATTTGTATCTACACTACTACATGTACCAGACCCTTGGAAGTGAAAGCCATTCACAAAGTGTTCACAACTGTTTGCGACCTCACCCCATAAAGTGCTCCAACTGAAGGACAGAACATCCCTCTCTCCTAATTCTCTATCCAATTCTATTTTTGCCTCCTCTCCTCTTTGCGCAACACGGGTATATGCGCTCCGGCTGCTCCCTTCCTCAGAGAGACGATGGTCGTCATTTTATCGAATACATGAAAGAGAAAACATTGAGACCTCCATGTAGTAGCTTTCTGCGCTGCCACTTCCACGTCTACCGATAAACAGAGCAACAATGCTGCTCTGCTACATGGCTTTCAATCTGATGAACGAATTCACTTGCGTGTGCACTTCGCATAATCAGTAAATGCAGTCATTTGGAGACGACATCGAGGGTACTGCTTCTACAACAAGCACAAACCAGCAATCAGTCAACACTAAGTATGCGTAAGTGCGTGGCTGCACTGTCACTTGGTGATAAACAACTTCTGTCAACGAGATTGTACCTTCATGAGTTTTAAATGCCAGTCATACGATAGGCCATGGTAATAGGACGCTCACTCACTAGTATTACCAATGAGTTGGCCTTTAAACTCATCAGCAAATCACTTGCAAAAATGAATGCCGAGTGGAGATCTACATAAAGTCTAGAAAACTAGAAGTAATCTCCTTGTTAAAGTATACTCACGTTTGACTTGTCGCCTCAGTCTCTCGAAGTTATTTTGTAAAATTTTTCCAGTCTTTGAGACTGTAAATCTTGAAACCCTTTGGCAGATCGAAACGCTTCAAACGTGCTCGGTGAATATATAAAGCCTCGTCTTCAATAAGCTATATTTAGTCTCCAAAGGGCCTCAACAGTTAGAGATCAATCACAACCTTCCACCCCAGTAACTGTGCGCTCACACTAATGTCACGCAGGCAGAGGTGCCAAGAGATGATGACACCTCTCTCTTAGGCTCTTTGAGTGTAGTGGCGACATTAAAGCACAGGAAATCATCAGAAGCATTACGTTGTGTGCGCTTAGTAGGAAAGAAGAATGGAAGAGGGAGAAGAAATAGCGCCTCTTGTTGTGGACAATGGTTCCAGTATTTGCAAGGCTGGTTTTGCCGGCGATGACTGCCCTAGTGTCGCCTTTCCCTCTCTCGTTGGTTATCCACATCAGAAGAGCGTCACAGTTGACATCGGCAACAAAGGTAGCTACGTAGGTGATGAGGCGCAGTCGAAGAGAGGTATCCTCACCCTCAAATATCCCATCGAGCACGGCATTGTGACCAATTGGGATGACATGGAGAAGATCTGGCATCACACATTCTACAATGAACTACGTGTGGCGCCTGAGGAGCACCCTGTCCTCCTCACTGAGGCTCCACTCAACCCGAAGGCCAATCGTGAGAAGATGACACAGATCATGTTTGAGACCTTCAACGTGCCAGCCATGTATGTGGCTATTCAGGCTGTGCTGTCACTCTACGCTTCCGGTCGTACTACGGGTATCGTGCTCGACTCGGGCCATGGAGTGAGTCACATTGTACCCGTTTTTAAGGGCCGCGCTATTCAACGCGGAATACTGTACCTTGAAGTGGCTGGGGGCGATCTCACCAACTGGCTCATGAAGATGTTGATCGAACGTGGCTATGCCTTTACCACCACTGCGGAGCGTGAAATCGTGCGAGACATCAAGGAGAAGCTTTGCTACGTGGCGCTTGACTTCGATAACGAAATGAGCACCGCTGCCACCAGCTCCTCGTTGGAGAAGACTTACGAACTGCCTGATGGTCAGGTAGTCACAGTTGGCAATGAACGCTTCCGTTGTCCTGAGGCTCTTTTCCAACCCATCATCGTGGGTCTGGAGTGCAACGGTATCCATGAGACTACCTACTGCTCCATCATGAAGTGCGATCAGGACATTAGGAAGGACCTCTACTCAAACGTCGTCCTATCTGGTGGATCCACCATGTATCCAGGCATTGCCGACCGTGTGTACAAGGACCTCATTGCTCTCGCGCCGACCACTATGAAGATCATGATCATTGCTCCACCGAAACGCAAATACTCCGCTTGGATTGGAGGCTCCAATTTGGCCTCATTATCTTCATTCAAACCAATGTGGATCACGAAACAGGAGTACGACGAGTCCGGACCCAGCATAGTTAATCTCAAATGCTCATAATCCTACGCTTTTGTCTCTGCTTTTATTTTTACAATAATAATTGGATCACTGCGAAATAGATGGATGAAACACTAAGCAAACTAAGCCAAAATTATTCGTGGTAGCACTGGAGGAGGAGGCGATTTGTAGTGGCAAAAATGAAAAGACATTTATTTCAGAGACTAGGGGTGATTTCGATTGTGGAACAAACATAAGCTGACAAACATGAGAGCATGGATATCCTATTTTGCTACTAATTTACTCTGCACCTTCTTCCCTGTTATGAGCAGAGATGATTTTTAGTGTTTGATCGTTTGTAATTCTCCTGTTAGACTTACAGGTGTAATGCTTTGTTTGTTCGGACTGCCGGTTTCGATCACTTGGTTGGCCATATTGTGCTAGCCGACTGGCCGGCCTCCAAGCCGTGCTAACAGCCCCAAAGCCCTCTGGTTCCAGAATATATATTCTCGGGACGCTATAACATGTGTATTATTAATCCACTCTGCAACAATTCTATTGACATTACTGGATTTAGTTTTGTATTTCTCATCCTATCAGCACTGACACTCCCGCTCCTGTTGGATTTATTTTTGTTTAATTCTTCCTTTCTGCAATGCCGTATCTTGTCATTAATGGATTTATTTTCGCATTGGTGATTCTCTAAGCAAAGCATCTTAATGGAGTAATTGTCCAGTTACCGATACCCTCTGCAACAACCCTTTTGCTTCTATTGGATTTAATTTAGCATTGTTAGTGCTCTCTACATTATCTTGTAGCGTTCCGAGACTTCCTTGAAGTCAATTGAAGCTATAATACCAGAGCAGAATGCATGTATATTCAACTGGCAGAGGGAGGCCAACCCAATCGGCTTGGACTCTGTGAACACCTAAATAACCAAAACCGATGTTGCATAATTGTTTCTCATTTCACTGCTTATCATGCAGTAAGCAAATTCATGCAATTTTAAATGACCGATTTAGCCTGAATGGAATGTTTCGTTCCTAATGGACACACATTTGTATGATTGCTCCCCTGTGCACTGACTCTCTTGCTCCTGGTAAATTTTGTTTAAGTGGATTTATTTTCATAATTTTGATCAACGGTAAAATGTCACTCTTGTTCTGATCGCAGTTTTCTAAAATTGTTCCACTCTACGTTTACTCTTTAAAAATCAGTAGTCATGTTTTTGTATTGACGATCTCTCTTCACCGTCCCTCAAAAGTTATGTAATATTTTTACCAATTTAGAACTTTTATGCATTGTCTGTCTTAATTTGGATAGATTCGTATCTGCGATATTAACCTATTCAGCACAGTTCTTCTAGATCTAAGGGTGTGGATTTGAACATTATTAAACTAATCTAAACAGATAAATCGGTCATTTGTGTATCAATTTATGTGTGTCGAGGGAAGCTCTGCCGACTTTCCCGTAAATGGTGGATTTCTTGTCGTATTAGTGGTACGATGTTCAATACAATGGCAGTAAGACAAGAGCAAATTTATGCAGGCATTGGTAAAATATACGCCACGCAAATCCAAACAAGGAGAGACGTGGTTATGTATGAAAAAAATTAACGAATTGCAAAAAAAGTGCACATACATGAAACTCACATATATATATGCAAGAAAAAACAAAGGCTTTTGGCAGAAACTGATGCGAAAACTTATAAAGGGTAAATAAAAAAAGAGTAAAAATGGAATTGTTAGGAATATAGCACAATGCATCAAAAATAATATGAGGTAAGCTACGAACAAATAAAAAATGAAGGTTTAAAGTTTGTCTACTATTCACTGCTCTTTCATTGCTTTTTCTATCACCTTTTTAATAAATATTTTCCTTTAGTTCAATTTTTAATCCATTTTTTTCTTTTTCCTTCCTATTATTTTTTGTCGTGCATTTTTCTTCTTCTACGTCTTTTTTCCTGTTGCTCTTTTTATTCTCTCTTTTTACTGATAATTTTTTATTTTTTTTTTACTCTAATAATTTGTTTTCAGATTTGAAACATCTCATTATGCTATTTGCCTCCACTTAAACAACGGTTGCACCCTTTTTCCTTTATTAATATCAAGAAATATTTACCTGAATTATAATTATCACAAACAAAGCTTTCACTTCATCTATTTGTCGAATGCGCTAAAATTGCGTGGAAAACTTTGGTTGAATAAATGGCTGAAAATAATTTACAATATAAAAAAGGGCAAAATAATACCAATTACAATCTGTGCAACCAAAACTAGAGGAGGGAATAGTATTTCTCTGATAAAGTTTATGAGAATAACTAACTAGTAAATTTATAAATGTGATAAAATGAATTTCTATCCACAAGAAGAACTCTCTTCTAACTCCCCACTATCAATTTCTTTTGGCCTCCTATTTTTACCGACAGTTTCCTTCTCACTCCTAGTCATCATCAGGACACATTGATCCCTCCTCCCTCACCACCACTAACCTCCCTCTCATTCCAGGGCTTGCATGACCCATGATCTGCTCCTCACCACCAACTCCCCTCTCCCGCCATATCCTCACGTCTCGTTGGTCTCCTCCCTGCCGACGAACTCCTCCTCTCTCCAAGCCTTTGGGGCTCATGATTTTCTCATCGCCGCCAAAGTCACTCTCGATTCACATCTTCACTTCACTTTGACCTCCTCCTCACCACGAAATTTTCCTCTTTTGCCAGGCTTCCATTTCCCACGATCTGCTCATCACCGCCAACTCCCCTCTCCCTCTTTGTCCTCGTGACTCAGGCGATTCCTCCTCACCTCCAATTTCCAACTACACGTCTTACGGATTTCCACCTCACCCCCAACCTCCCTCTCGATCACATTATCATACCGCATCTATCGCCTCTTCACTGCCACCTTCCATCTGGCTTCATGTCTTCACGTCTCACTGACCTCCTCCTTCAAACCTCAACTTTTTTCGCATCGAATGTCATTTCTTCTTTTTTACTCCACAACCCAATTCTTAATCCCTTCTTTTCCCTTTTGCCAGTTTTGCATTATGGTTTTTTTCAATTTTTATTTCCATCCCTTATCTTTTGCACTATTGATGTCTTGCTTTCTTTTTTCCCTTACTATTCCAATTTTTTCGCATCTATTTACTTTTCTATTTATTGTCGCATGCATTGTTTTCAATATGCTTTGCTGCGAACAATATATCTTTTCTATTTGCAAACATTCTCATCAACGAATTTTATTTTTTTTATTTTTTTACAAGGCAAACCCCTTTTTTTAGTTGTTCTAATGACAGCAATTTTCACCGTTCCCATTTGCAAGAAATTTACCGCACAATACCGATTACTTTGTAAAAGGTCTTGTCTTGGCTTCATGCTTTCTGCCCTTACCCTTGTTACACTGATTAGAGGGGTAGGAATTGCTGCTAATTCCGTTGCTGGTTTTTTCCTATACTTAGTCTTAAATCGTGCTTTCTATTGTTATTTTAGATTACAATGTGTTTTCAAAAATCTACTCTCTCCTCCATTCTTGTGTCCTCTTGACCTATCATCTTTACGTCAAAATGCGTTTCATTTAACCATTTTTATTGCTCCATTCTCTACATTTTAGCATGTGTCCCTTATGTCTTTAGCTTAAAGCCTTCGCCATCACCCTTTCTTCCATTCCATCGCACCGAGGAGAATTTTTATTGAAATTAGTTCAGTATTTTGCCTTCATTCGCCTTCCCTCTAGAGCGCCTTCTCGTGCTTGTGATGGCACAGAGTCTCTTATTCCCCAATTTGCGTATTAAACGCATTGTAGACGGTACGTCCCTTCTATAGCGCAAAATTGCCAAAATGCGCCAGTTGAAACAGTTTTCCACTTGAACTGTTTTAAAATCAAAATTCTACTTAAACAAATTAAGTAGTAGCAGTCTGCTCTGCTGCATTATTTATTCGCGGGGTTTGCCGTCGCAGACGTGGCATGCCACCACGTCAGCACGTTCCAACACACACATACACCCACAGACGTACAACTACACTCACATTAAGGTAGATAGACGTGTGTGTGTGATAAATCATAAATGCGCAAAAATGATGGCAAACAGTGTCGGCGCTGCTAACTCGGGTACAGATGAGGGAATTATTCCAGTGGTTGTAGACAGTGGCTCGTGTGGCTGTAGAGTCGGATTTGCTGGTGATGATAATCCCAAGTTCATTCAAGTAGCTACCAAGGTGTGTGGGAAGAATGACAAGGCGCCCATTCAACGTGGACGTGTTGTGGACTGGGAGCGCCTAGAGCTTCTTTGGTGGGAGGCTCTAACACATAAAGATGTACGATTTGTTGATAGCCCACTTCTCTTTACAGAGGCACCTATGGCACCCAACTATGACCGTGAGAGGACAACGCAAATCGCATTTGAAAGTTTCAACGCCCCCGCTGCTTATTTATCAAATCAAGCGGCACTAGCGCTCTACGCGGCTGGCAAGACAACTGGATTAGTTTTGGACATTGGACATGGCGTGACACATACTATTCCTGTCCTGGAAGGAAATAACATTTACCCTGGCGTATTTAGCACGGACGTAGCAGGCGAAGATTTGACAGAATACCTTCAAAAGTTAACTGGACGGAAGGATCATTGTGAATTGTTGAAAGAGAAGTTGTGTGAGGTCTCCTTAACACCAGAGAAGATAGAATCCTCCCCAATTGTGAAGTACACTCTTCCCGATGGTGAAGTAATAGTAATAGGGAGCGAAAGATTTCAATGTCCGGAGGCGCTTTTTAAGCCAGGCCTGTTAGAGAAAGAAGTGGGATGTCTGGCAGTACAAGATGCTGTCTACCACTCAGTCCAGCGCTGTGATCGCGACACTCGAAGGGAGATGTACGCCAACATTGTGTTGGCAGGTGGATCAAGCATGTTTCGCAACCTGGAGACTCGTTTGACCCGTGAAGTCAGCACGATTGCACAATCATCCTACAAAGTCTATGTGAGTGCACCTCCAGAGGGTGGAAAATATTCCTCTTGGCTTGGAGGCTCCATTCTCGCCTCGTTGTCCACCTTCCAAAAGATGTGGATCACAAAACAGGAGTACAACGAATGGGGACCCAACATTGTCCATCGAAAATGCAATTAGTAAAAGACCTCTCATTTTCACTTTGCTAGACCATGACAACGTTTAACAAGGTGTCTCGAAAAAGGAAAACATTTTATAACTTGAGACCGCAAAAATAATATGTAAAAATTGGTTGTCACTTGAGACTAATAAAGCAATTTGTTGGCACTTGTGAATTTTTTTTTACTTTTTGGTTATAAAATTCCTGGAATAGGTCTATCTAGTTGTTTACGTGAAGGGAGGAAATCATTGTTTTAATAATAATAAGACTTCAGCTCCCTTTTTTTCCATAAGGACACACTTCGGTAGTCCAGTTGTCATTCGTTGCATCAATAGCTTTAATTTTAAAAAGGGGTTTTTTGTTCTGCCTAAATTGCAGCTAGCATGCCTGCTTATAGCCACTAGATGGATTAGCCCAGCATTTTCTCCTGTGCAATAGCATCACAAGAGTCACCGGTAGGCGGTTCCGCTTTGATTTTTTGGGTCTTTTGATGCCGCGGAGGCGGCAAACACTGCACAAATTGGCAGACTTTCCGTTCGCGCAGAAAAGATCACCAGGACGGTTGTGATCCGGCAACACTATACCAGCAGTCATCACAACTACCACCCAGGCACCTGCATCGTGTTTACGTACAATGATCTCCCGAACAGCGTAGACGTGTAAAATCATTGAGTCTGGTGTCCAAGTAGAAGATGAAGAAGCGTCACTATCATCGCCATACTGTACAGTGTTTGAGGCTGTCTGTGTAGGTGCGAGTTGGTGGTCGTGTGTTCGGCAACCGTTTGTCTTCGGTGGAAAGACACTTGATTGAGCACTGCACGTTGCACGCATTCAACCGCACTTGTATGACTCCGGCTATGGTTAAGTGATTTGTTTGGACTTGCTCATGATGAGTAGATGTTTTACGGTATTAGACCTTCCTCTAGTCTTCAGCGGAATGCAGAACTGCATGTGAATAACGTGGAGGAGGTACTACCTTCATCTCAACGCCAACAATGTGTTCACCTGCTACCCCCTTCCCCATGTTTCTGTGGGCTACAAGTGACATTCCCCATACCTTTGACGAGTTAACAAATGAACGACAAGTAAAATCAAAATCTGGATGACAGAAGTGAGGCGAAAGTGTAGTTAGTTGGGGCTAAGTTCTAGCCTTTATTTACTGGCCACACTGATGGTGATGACTAACATGAGACATAAGGTAAATAGTGGATGAAGTTAAAAGCATTTTCGGTGTACAATGCTGGGACCTATTTCCTCGTATTCCAACTTTGAGATCCACATTTGTTGGAAGGTGGAAAGCGAAGCAAGAATAGAACCACCAATCCACACAGAGTACTTGCGTTCCGGTGGTGCAGCAATCCTTATCTTCACTGTTGTCGGTGCTAGAGACGATATTTCTCGCTGCATACGTTCTGCAATGCCTTGGAACATGGTAGAACCGCCTGAGAGCACTGTGTTTGAATAGAGGTCTTTTCGAATGTCCACGTCACACTTCATGATGGAGTTGTAGGTTGTCTCGTGGATACCAGTAGCTTCTAGACCCAGAAAACCAGGTTGAAAAAGGGCTTCAGGACAACGGAAACGTTCGTTCCCAATGGTAATCAATTGGCCATCTGGTAGTTCATAAGAGCGCTCTAAAATGGCACTGGAAGTAGATGTCATCATTTCTTGCTCGAAATCAAGTGCAACGTAGCACAGCTTCTCCTTTATATCACGAGCTATTTCGCGTTCTGCTGTTGTAGTAAAGTTGTAACCACGTTCAGTCATGATCTTGACAAGGTGGTCTGTTAAATCTCGACCCGCTAAGTCGAGGCGTAGAATAGCATGAGGAAGGGCATAACCTTCGTAAATGGGGACGGTGTGAGTCACACCGTCGCCGGAATCCAGCACGACCCCGGTAGTACGACCAGAGGCGTACAACGAGAGCACTGCCTGGATAGCTACATACATGGCTGGACAGTTGAAAGTCTCAAACATGATTTGTGTCATCTTCTCACGATTGGCCTTCGGGTTGAGTGGAGCCTCAGTGAGGAGGACAGGGTGCTCCTCAGGCGCCACACGTAGTTCATTGTAGAATGTGTGATGCCAGATCTTCTCCATGTCATCCCAATTGGTCACAATGCCGTGCTCGATGGGATATTTGAGGGTGAGGATACCTCTCTTCGACTGCGCCTCATCACCCACGTAGCTGTCCTTCTGTCCCATACCAACCATCACTCCCTAAAATTCAAAACAAGTATATAAATGTAGCTAAAGAGAAAGAAATGATGTTGGAATGGCACCAAGACACTGAGACGAATTTGGGGAACTGGGAAGGAAGTCACTTCGAACTGCCAACTTCGACATTTCCAAATGGATATAGTCGAAGTGATGTGGCGTGTTAAATTCAACACAAGCGATTTTGTGCTTCATGCACAAAGACTATTTCGAAGTGGGTGTGTATCTTACACTGTCAAAATAGCAAGAGTGTCTTTGAGAACGACGCACTAGTTACTCCCTGTCATACATCATAAAAGTAAATTTTTCCATTCAAATGCCAAATGCTCAAATGGTTACTCATATGTCACAATCGCTTGACTAGTTGGAGCCAACTCCGGTGGAAGTGTAATCCTGCCTACCTATCCAACTAACCTGATGTCGTGGACGACCCACAATGGAGGGGAAGACAGCACGAGGCGCGTCATCACCAGCGAAACCGGCTTTGCACATACCAGAGCCATTGTCTATCACCAGAGCTGCAGTATCCTCGTCCGCCATCGAGAGGGAAGTAAGACTGACAGCCAAATGCCACGCCTATCGTTTGGACGTAAATTTATGCTCACAAATGCGCAATTTTTACTGTTGACGTCGTCATTGGCGAGATTTTTAACCTCATCAGTGGGGTCACAAACCACCTAATGACTAGGTGACTATCAAGATGCGTAGTTGAGAGCTGCAATTCCAATTGCACCAGATGTGTTCAAGTTAAATGGTGAACCTTAGAATTTACACTTACAAGAAAAGGAAAAGGAAAGATATTTGTGGTTTTAAAACTTTGCCTCTTTCTATTTCTCAAGAACTCATGTTCAAGTAGTCGCTCCATCCTAGAGTTGCTAACCTCTCCTTGCCATTCAACGTCTCTGTGCTGATGGGTTGGCCTCGAATAAATGCATTCACCGGTTGTACAGAGATACGCGAGCCTTTACTTTCGTCATGCTCCTTCAATAAAAAAGTACTTCAGTGCTCTTCACTTCTTAATACACTCCTACACAAGCATATTTAGACCGTTGACTCAATCTCTTTCTATGTGACGCGGCGTTATAATGACTCAAAATGCTCCTTATTTGGGTCTATCACAGTGCTTCCAAGGGCTGAACTCAACGAGTTTTCGGTACTGTGAAGTGACGTGATAAAGTGATAGCAACCCAAAGGGATTTTAAAGCAGGAGCGCCAAGAAGTAATGTGCTATGAAGATGGTGTGGTCATAAAATTCACCATCATTTACATTAGAGGTCATCAAGATTGTACAACTGTGACTCACACACTCGCTCTCTCACTTCGTTGATGGAACACCAACTCCTAAGTCTGCATGCAGGCTGTGATAGTTGCCTTAAGGCTTTCCTAGAGGAGAAATTGGGGAGGTGTGACACCTATTCCTTGATAGAAGTGAAGACCACCTATAATGGTATTCAATCAAGTGTCTTATCACACCATCCACCACTTGGACACCGAATTCAGTGGTTTCAAGCGTTTATATTGGAACCCTGACTAGGTCGAGAGAGCCTCCTACGTGTGTATAATGGATGTGACTGTAAATGCAGGGTTAGCAGAGCACAATTTTCGTGGCGACCACTCCTGTGAGCGCGAACATTTTGCCCGTCTCCTCGGGGATACTGGTCGACTTGAATAACTGACCCACAGCCACTTGTCAGTGACAGGCGACACGATGACGAAGAGGGGTCGACTGATGATGGTAGTGTACAATCAACAAGCACTCCTACTATCAAAGGTTTCGGAGTGTGTGGCTGCGATAGAGAGTACCGAAAATTTGTCGAAATTGCATCAAGTTTCAGTTCAGGCAGCCAGATTTCTATTTAGCTGGGATCCATGAGGACTTGACGCTGATTACACTAACTGCCCATCTCTATTATCTTGAGTTCCATTTCCGTCATGTTGTGTAGAGGTATAAGAAAGTCATGTAGACTTTGTTTTAACGACTTAAGCAAGGAGTAGCGCTGTGTTGCGCCTTTCTTTGCTATACCCATGAGTGTAAGACTCCTTTCGTTCTGATGGCCTTTAAGGAGGTCTTCCATTCCTCTGCCATCTTTTTAAAGGGTAAATTAATCTCATCTCAAGACGTCAGACCCATCTACCTCTGTTAATATACCAGATAGAGTAGATAAGAGACTATAATCGTTCATTTTTCTTAGAGAAATAATCTGTGGAATATGATGTTTAGTAAAAACATAGTGAAGAGAGAGAGAGAGAGAAATAGAGTGAGTGAATGAATGAAGGAGAGACCACAAGCAGTGTACACTTACACCACTCGCCATATATGGGTAGAAGAAGACACTAGCACACAAACACGCACACACGCACACTCACACACACACACACACACCCACAACTGCGACAGAGCTTGAAATCGCCTAATATGGTCATTGCGAGTGTGCATTTCTCCACCTTCTCTCTTACGCCGACGCCATGAGTAGAGGTGTGTTGTGCTCACGGTTGGCTTCGCTCTGAGTGGCTCTGCTCAGTTCACGCCGTGACCTCGTGCCTGCCTGCCTGCCTGCCTGCCTGCTTGCTTTCTTGCCTGCTTGCGTGCGTCAATGTGTGTGTGTGTGTGTGTGTGTGTGCTTGAGCACGCTTCCCAGGCAACCTACTGCCACCTGACACACACACACACACACACTCCACTGATTGTTCTCGCCTTATGTTATCCTAATACCACCAGATGAGAGGCTTTTTTTCTGCCTTCTTTTCCTAATCAATCAAGGTCATATGCTACTCCCCAAATGAAAGCTGTGATTGTATGAATCAAAACAGTTTCATTGCTATCATCTCACCTAATAATGCATCTCCAACCGTCTTTTATGTGCCTGACAAAACACAGACGTGTATTTACGCAAAAATTATTAACTTAGAAGGTTTTTTCTTTTCTTTTGATGAAAACGGAGTTAAGTTGCATTGATGTGCTTGCGTAGAAGGGATAAGGAAACTTTGCCATCCACTTTGCTTTCCGAAAAAATGAGCAATTGCCGTGGGAAGTTGATCACCAAAAGGTGCCTTTGGTAGTCGAACCTCCCTCCATTTCTCTCCCTTAGCGTTCTTTCGCAAATTTTACTCCTTCTTTGAAGTTGGAGATCAGTTGGAGATCTAACCCAGCCTTGATTGCACAATAAAGTTCAAGTGGGAAGCTCTGGGATCTATCTCGAGGCCAACACTGAATGGCATGGCTCTAAGCTGGATCGCTTGTTTGAATGTATCTTCTAGGGGTGCGATGTTCTTGGTAAAGGGGACACCAATGGCCCCCGAAGAGCCACTTTTATTAGCCCCTCGTGCAACCCTTCTGCCCATTTCAAGGCTATTAAGGCTGAGGTGGAAGAGACAAACACCAAGTCTATTTCAGTTTGACAGCTACACAGAATGAGAAGTACACGAATGTCTTGACAACCAAAATTTATTGTGAAAAATATGCCCCAGTCTTACAAGCAAATGGACTTGTCAAATGAACGATTGTGAACGACAAATCTTTTTTATTAACTCTTTGTGTAAATCACCCAAACTGTTGAAATAATAGGTCATACAGCTTCGATAAGTAAATTTATTGAAATAACCTGGAGGCCAAAAAAAGACTAAAAGACAAGGGGAAGGGGGAGTAGGCTTAGAAGCATTTGCGATGAACAATGCTGGGTCCGGACTCGTCGTACTCCTGTTTCGTGATCCACATTTGCTGGAAGGTGGACAATGAGGCCAAAATGGAACCTCCAATCCAAACGGAGTATTTGCGCTCTGGTGGAGCAATGATCTTGATCTTCATGGTGGTTGGCGCGAGGGCAGTGAGGTCCTTGTTCATACGGTCGGCAATGCCAGGGTACATGGTGGAGCCACCAGATAGGACGACGTTTGAGTAGAGGTCTTTCCTGATGTCCAGGTCGCACTTCATTATGGAATTGTAAGTAGTCTCGTGGATACCATTGCACTCCAGACCGAGGAAGTTTGGTTGATAGAGAGCTTCAGGGCAGCGGAAGCGTTCATTGCCAACTGTGATTACTTGACCATCAGGCAGTTCGTAAGTCTTCTCCAACGAGGAGCTGGTGGCAGCGGTGCCCATTTCGTTATCGAAGTCAAGCGCCACGTAGCAAAGCTTCTCCTTGATGTCTCGCACGATTTCACGCTCCGCAGTGGTGGTGAAGGCGTAGCCACGTTCAGTCAGAAGCTTCATGAGCCAGTCGGTGAGATCGCGACCAGCTAAGTCAAGACGCAGAATAGCGTGTGGCAAAGCGTAACCCTCGTAGATGGGCACAGTGTGACTTACTCCGTCACCCGAATCGAGCACGATACCCGTAGTACGACCGGAAGCGTAGAGTGACAGCACAGCCTGAATAGCCACATACATGGCTGGCACGTTGAAGGTCTCAAACATGATCTGTGTCATCTTCTCACGATTGGCTTTGGGGTTGAGTGGAGCCTCAGTGAGGAGGACAGGATGCTCCTCAGGCGCCACACGTAGTTCATTGTAGAATGTGTGATGCCAGATCTTCTCCATGTCATCCCAATTGGTCACAATGCCGTGCTCGATGGGATATTTGAGGGTAAGGATACCTCTCTTTGACTGCGCTTCATCACCCACGTAGCTATCTTTGTTGCCCATACCAACCATGATGCTCTGTTGACGCGGACGACCGACAAGGGAGGGGAAGACAGCACGAGGGGAATCATCGCCAGCGAAGCCAGCCTTGCACATACCCGAGCCATTGTCCACAACAAGAGGGGTTATTTCTTCAGCCATTGCTCTTTCGATTAGCGCACACACAAAGTGATGCTTCTGGTGATTTCCTGTGCTTTTATATAGCCCCTGCTCTCAAATAGCCTATGAGAGGGGAGTTATCATCTTTTGGCGCCGCTTTACCAACGTGACATTGGTGTGAGCGCATGATGAGCAAAAAGATTCACTGGGGCGAGTGATTGTGCTTGCCTGTACTCGAGCTCTAGCACTCTCATTTGAGTTAAATCTAATCATCGCTTGATCTCTATATGATGATTTTCTTTGGAGTCTACATTTAGCTCATTAAAGATGAGAGATCTAATATGGTCTGTACGTGCATCTGGAGGATTTGAGTCAAGCTAGGGGCTTTAAAATTTACTCCCCCATAGGCTTTAAGATGCTGAGAAGCCGAATCTACTTTGGTCATCCTTTGGAAAAAGGGAAAACTCTCCTAGGTATCCTGGCTTTACGTAATATTACATTCCACATTCTTCTCTGTGAAATTGACATTAAGTGGAAACCTATTAAACTCCATTTATTTAAACACGGCAAAGTCACTACGGTAATTCAGGAATTTGGATCATCGCCTGGTGAAATGTTGGCACAAGGTAAACTAGACTTGCGCCTCTTTCCAAAACCAACAGCAATTATGCAAAATTAATTAACATTTGAGAACCTTTTACTTTGGTTTTCCCTTATAAGGATCATTCAATCCATTGCTTCAAAACGTTCGCAGGTGTGACGTTATGTAATGACTCCATACACTTTCTACTAACGACGATCAGTAACCCGTCAATATTTGTCTACAGAAATATTGAGTTGGTGAAACATCTCCCATTCAACGAATAAAATTGTTTAGGCTTTAAGAATGACGAAAAACGTGTTTTGAATTGTGGCTTGGGTAAATCCCTAACATTAATTTCTGCATATAGTTGATCACCCAGTAATGATACACAGTGTCACCACCTTTACTAGCACGTTTGTTAAGAACAAGGCAACTGGGCGTGCCTAATAAAAACCTTAAAAATGCGAACAAGAGAACGGGGGAATAATAAGAACTAATATTCATTGTTAGCAATTTGTTTTAAAATTTGACCGTAGTAGTTACACCACTCAAAGCTGTATCTCGTAGCCACAGCTGCTACTTTGCTGTTCTATTGGTTGCTTTAATGTTCTCCTAGGATTTTAGCTGTTAACTTTTGAGTACACTCACGCTCTGGGCATAGTACATTGCATTTGTGGAGAAGTCTTAGTTGTTTGTTTTTCCTTCTCCTTTCTTTGTTAACAACGAATAGTAGACTTTATGCTATTTGGCTCCGCCATTTTGGGTCGATTGCCAGCGCTTTTCTGTCATTATCACTCTGTTGATTCTGGCTAATGTGGATTTCCGCTTACCGACTCTAAGATTTGACGGTTTTTTGTGAAGCTGCTGATATGTATTGTTGAGTGTTATTTGACACTCAAGCCATGCCTTCTGAATGAACTTATACTTATTTCAATTTATGACCTCTCTCCTTATTGTGTTTCATTCAGACCACATTTGCATGTTTTTCGTGTTAATAAAGCAGAATATGTTGGTCCTACATCAAAATAAAATATTCTTGCTCAAGATGTCGTTCCTCCATATTTGTGAACGGCATGTGATTTTAGATGTCCTCAGAAGAACGCAACTTCGGTAAAGCAATGAACAGGGACCATGGAACTGGTGCACAAGATTCCAAGGAGGAACCAATGGAAAATGGGCTTCCAATCGACACAAAATCGCATCAAGATCCGCTTCGTGTGCCCATAGCAATTTCACGTAAGCTTATCACCTCTCTGCAATTTCTTCTCCCCCTCTCCCAACAATGTGCATATGCGTACATGGCAGGGGTACCAACGTGGGTATCCTCACCTTATTTTGGCTCTGGGAATGTTTTGTAGATAATGTTTTGCTTGGTAGCATATTTAGCGATCCATAAGATTGACCGAATATGCTGAGTGCTTGCATAATATTTAAAATTTAAGATATTTATTTAGCGGTTTTGATCATGTTCCCCCTTTTTTATAGCTTCCCCACCCAAGCAAGTGACAATCGACCAGCTGGCTGAAGCAGCTAACAGCTTTTATAAGATGTCTCTCGTTCACGAAATCAGCGTTAATTCTAACTTCAAAATGGAAAGGAAAGAGGAACCGTGAGTTAATTCATTCAAATACCTCATCTACTTTGGTGTTTGATATGTCTATTAAAGCAAATGCTTGCGCTCCTGGGTAAACTACACTCGTGGTTGTGGAGGCATTACAAGAGATGCGCCAACAAACTCTTCGATTCAGGGCATAAGAAACGCCTCTAAGGTTTGGATACTCCATTAGTAAAGTCGACAAATTTAATACTCAATGGATCTAAGCAGTTTTTGGGCCAAATCCTCTATGCTAGGACTGAAGTAAGGCGGGAAAGCACAATTCAACGAATTTGCTTACTTAGTACTTACATTCCTTGATAGCTCGCTTATTTTCCGTAGCATTCGGCCTGAAAATCCGTGTCCTCATACCCGTTGCTGCCCTCAGAAATAGGTCATTTTTAAACCCACTAAACACCCTGTCCCTGTAACTTAAATGAGAATCACGAGTTTAAATGAGAATAAATGTGAATGTATTTTGCCTACCTGTGCATCCAATTTGGTAGATTTCACTTGAAGGAATGAATTTGTCAAACTATTCTCTAATCAAGACGATAGGGGTTGTTTTGAGTAGCTGGACATCCCAAGACAGAGGTGAAGTCAGTTGAAATGTCAGTATGCTTCGAAGGCGCATCTACCAGTAACAGACACCACAGTAATTGCCATCATTGTCGCCACGTCGCGACTTCATCAACTGTCGGTAGAGAAGGTAGTAGATAGCGTATTTCTGCAAATCCTGTGTGGTCACTTGTGCCATTCCTTACGTCCCCCCACATCTCTGAACTCGTCTCAGCTTAAATACGTATTGGAGATGGAGAGCAAATACCTCTCACATCTTTGCGATTCTGTGTCTTATCCGATGGTTGGTGTGGTTATCAGGTGGCGAAACCCCGTGATGAGCTTGTGATGCTCGTGCGCTCATGTTATGAACGTACCAACAACCGGCGATGTGCGCATTTCCGTGGGATAGCTATCAGTCACCCATTGATGGTGGGAAACGCAACGCTTCACAGTACGTATTTAAGTGGACGGATGTTGTTCGAATGGGCAAAGAATGGCGGCGCAACCAGTAACTACCACTGATTTGCAGTCCTACCTCCTCTACCGTCAGCTCCTGAATAGTGGTCGATGCGGAAATGGTTATGGTGGATTTTGCTGATGGAAATGTTGCCTCCCTGTAGTTGCACATTTACCTCGTTTCGTTGCGTAGACTGTATTCGACAATGTCTAGTTCTTTATACAAAGTTAAATGAAGATTTGTTTAATATTGTCGCCTTCTTCCACTCCACTAACTGCAATGTGGATTTATGGTTAGCTCTCTACTTATTGGGGTTTAGAGGGTGGTGCACATCAAATGTATTTCTCAATCCTCGTATTTGGCGCATCAGGCAAGCTTCCATGGTTGGTTTGGAGGTTCGTGTATTCAAGATACCTGCATTCCCTCATAAAAGAGGGAAGTGTATTTCGTGCATATGGGAAGACTAATGTTGCCATTTGTCACAACCAGTTGGTGCTGCTAGTGATAAATGGGCAAGTAAGCGCTCAATTCACTTTCATTCCATAGTTCGACTGGTTCTCTTTAATGCCTCACAATGTGTGATGCTTTTTTAGCGACAAGCAGGAAAATTTTAAGTATCGAGGTTTGTTAAGCGTCCATTCTCTCAACGGATTCTCTGACCGCTGGTTGTGTGATAACAAAATTTGAATGGTGTTACAGGATCTGTCTGTGTCCTGAGTCAGTGTAGCAGACTTCGGCAAAATGGGTATCCAAACATTAGCTGACAGGGTAGAAAAATAGCAATTGTTGAGAGGTTTTATCCCAGCTTTCTGTTCCGTTATCAACGCGATCTCTAAAGCATGTCGGAGGTTCGTCCATTGGTTGCTTACTGAACAGTTCATTCTGACGCTTTTTCATTTGCTTTAACCGTGAAAAACAACTGTGCTTTTTCACCACCTCCCTATCACCTCGTAGTGCTGGGTTTACAAATAAATAGGCAAAGACGGGTGTACTTTGTATGGAGCGCAACTTTACTACTGGAGACATCGACCTCATTTGCATCGAGGTGTCCTGTGCACTTCCTTCTCACTGCATTCGTGGAGCATTGGCTCGATTTTTCTGACAAAAAGTGGATTAAATACTGCTACCTTTCTGTAGAATGTCCTTTTGGGACAAACAACAAATGTCTACTTTTTGAAGCACTTTGTCATTGCCCAAGGCATAAGAGTGGAAGCCATTGGATCAGTAAATTTCGCTACACCTTCCCTTTCCCGCTTGATGTGGATACAAATGGATTGTCTCCCCTCTCAGTTATCCATACTTTATGGCAAAATCCCGCCAGCTTTTTTGGCACCTGATATCATTTGGAGGATGAGCAGGAGCGAGAGTGTTCATTTAGAAAATAACAGCGAAGGATTGGCAATTTTCTACACCAGTAAAAGATTTCCAATTGTTATTAATTCTTCCATAATGCATCCAACACTTTATTAACCTGGAACCCATTGAGGGCCAAGTTTTACCTCTCCATTGTGAGTCCATTACTTACCTTCCTGCACTCTTGATTCATCCGCCAGTTCTGGATTTGTTCGTCCATGCATCCCATCTCAGGCCTGTCTCTAATCCTTTCCAAATTCGTCATTTAATCACTATGCTTACCTGTCAAGTCGTTCCTATTTTGTTGATCGACTATCTATCCATCTCTTCATACCGATTTCATTTTCGATCCATCAATTCGAGCATTCTGTCGTGGTAAATGACTGAATAGTGATAGTATAGGAGGGCTGGTAGTCCGAAATCGCAATTGGCACTCAACGTACGGCCTTCTCTCAGTCGTTGAAAAGAAGGAAAATGCATTAGGTAATAAGTGGCCATAGGAGCGTGGTGCGTGTTTCCTAACCCACCCTCCAATAACCTTACCTAAGTTTCTTCATTGTTTCCCTAGACTGGAGAGAGACATAAAAGAGACAATGCACAGAGCCTTCTGGGATGTGCAGCGTTCTCACCTCAACGCCGACCCTCCAAATTACGAGCCTGCTCTTGGTCTACTAAAGGAGATTAGACAGGTATCAGGCGTCTAGTCGTTTGTTTTGCTCCTGTTATCATCCTCTAAGTCCTTTTTTATGTAGTTGTGAACGATTGCGAATGTTCTTCCATGGATCTCTTCAAATTTCTCGCCCCTGTTGTCACAGCACTTGATTCAACACCACTTGCTTTTTCGTGCATGTGTATCAGAACGGCAGATGAAATATCAGTCGCCGTGGAGTGGGTGGTAGCGTAAAAAATTGGAAAGAAATGCAGAAATCCCAGTAATCACTCTTCTGTGTGGATCATTCCCCTACTATCCCCCTAACAGACATTACTATGCATCACTGCTCACTTGTAAGGTCTGAGCTTGAAACACCTTAACATCAGTTAGATAGATTCATTTTCGGACTAGTTATTTGGTCTTCACTACTGTTGGGGTGAACGAGTATAAAAAGGAAGAAGTCTGGTGGAGGGCATGGATTATAGCAGCACTTGTTTTTTAGTCGCTGGAGAGCTTGACTCTACCACATCAGACAACCCTTCGAGCGCAGATCGCAGAGCGTTTGGACATCGAGACAGCGGAGGCGGAGTGGCGACGCACCGGACACTTGCGGCTGGAGGCTTTTGCAGAACCTCTTGTCGATATGCTTGCTCAATGGTGTGCTCCTGTTCGCGATCCCGATGTTGCTCGTTTGCGTGATATCTCCGATCCGATCGAGTTCTTTCGGTCAGTCTCTTACCAATTTGTGTCGAATCTCGAATGCCTTTTGTCAGCAGTCGATGGTGACCATTCCGCCTCGCATTCAGCACCGCTCATTTCTTGACATTGCCTGATCCACTAGCGCCGTTAACTGTTAACGGAACTGATTTTTTTTATTTACAGGCTGTACAGTAGTAGATTTGCATTCCGTCTGGATTTGTCCTTGTCTTTGATTTACGTCTGGAGATTGAATTTTTCACCCGAAGTTTAAGTAGTTTGCTGTGACTTTTACCGCCTTCTTTCTAATTCCTTTAGAAACAGTGTAGATGAGACACTAATGCCGTACTCAGACGACCGGACATTTCGGATCTTGTCACGGGACCATTTCCATCTGATTAGTCTTGTGTCAATATAGTGCAGTTTAAACGCAGTTACCCTGTCGTGAAGTTTGCACGCTCTAGTTAATTAAAAGGTTCGTAAGCAGCTTGTACTGTTGCGATAGCTGCCGACTGTTTCACGTGACCTCCAACTGAGTATTAGCCACCACGATCACGAGGAATGGAGACGCCTGCTATCTCCTGATTGGCAAAATCACAGTCTTGCATTACTTTTGTAGTCTCTGTTTGTTTTGAGCTGGATCTGTCCAGTTTCCCGGCTCCGATAAACCAGGAAACGGTAACTTCAATACGAATGTTTCCATTTGTCGATGCGTATGAGCATGCTAGGGATGCGGCATATGTGAACTCTAGCTGACTACTTCTGAAGACATAGTGGTCCTATCCACACGTGACGTTCTAACCTGTTCCGCAACCAGACAGAGGAGCGTAAACATCGGGACAACCTAGATAAGAGTGTCTTTTGGGGACGCGGTCACCTCTAGCATCTTGAAGCGTTGAAAAAAAAAAAAAGTAAACAAATGCATCATTCGACTTTGAAGTTTCACAAAAGTACTGGTTGGTTGTTTTTCAAACTTAAGGTTACAAGTTCATGGAAATGCGGTGGCTATTTTCAGGTTTTGCAAGCCTGATGTGTGTACACATTCCTTTTGGATTGATGAATTGATGAGCAGGAGGATGTTGGAGTCAATGAATTATTTGCTTTGGTGGATCGATGAATGGATGGCCGAATGGAAAGGTTGACTCAGAGGGGAGATGTATGCCCAATTTGATGGTTGTTGTGAATGCTTGGGTAGGTGGACAACTGAATGACTGAATGCACAAGTAGTTGAAGTGCAATTATGCGAAGGATAAATAGTTAAAGTGTCTTTTTGCTTGCATTGATGGGTGGGAGTGCAATGTCCAGTTGAAGCTGGAGAATTCATCTCTTACTTTTCTCCCCGTCCAGGCAAGCCTTTGCGGTGCTGGAACTGATGCACATGGATTTGGCCAACTTTACCATCCGAAAGATGCGTCCCTACATCCGTCAACAGGCTGGGGAATATGAACGCGAGAAATTTGACACTCTCCTCAAAGTTCAAGAAAGTTAGTCCTTAGTATTTCTACTCTCCTCTCAAAAGTTTATTTTACTGGAGTTCTGACTGAAGGTGATTGTTTTTGGACTCCCAGGAGGGAATTTCATTTCATTTATCTGTTTTTGGTTCCTAATTAAATACGTTGGGTCACATCGCCTTGACTTTCAATTCACTGACTCTGCCATGCGTCGTGCCTGTGTTCGCCCGGTTCAGTTCATTCAAAACCCAACGCATGTACGCAATAGTTTGTCATGTTGAATTAAGTGTCCTGTCAACAAAGACGACAAATCTGAGCACACACCCATCTACCGTTCGGAGATGATGGTGGGTGACGCTCTGTCAATAGTTTCACATGTTCACATTTGAGAAATGGGCACGTTCGGGAGGTGCCACGGTCCCCGTAATTGTGATACCGGACCACAGCCATCTCGGTGGTCATTCCTGTGGGAACAGTCTGCCAACACGTACGAAGCCTCTCCCATTGCGGACACCAGTACACCTGAACAGCCGGCGCACAGCCACCCGATGATGGATCTTGTGGTGTAACCAGACAGGCGTCGACTCATTAGCAACATTTCTACAAATTAGTGCACACTGGCTTTGATTTCAAGGTGGATCTGTCCGTTCTGAGGTGATTCAGTCGTAGTGATAGATCTCTCATGACTTTTACCTTCCTTTGCAAATCCAGAAGTCATGGTTCAACTCGAGCGCTTCTCGTAGCATAATGCCTCACTTCGAGCTCATGCGTATCATTTGCCTGTTCACTTGAATCCTTTTAATGACGCCTTCATAGAAGCTGGAATTGACGGTTTGGCAATCACACGAGAGTGGATCCGTGAGGCTTTTGAGAATTTGCAAAATCAGACGTCATCAGATGCACCCTTAGCACCTCCTACACCGAACAACATCCTTCGTGAAGCCTACCTGGCCTTGCTGGTATGGCAACCGACCCGTGAATTCCCTGAGGTGAGTCCACACTTATACTCCTTCTTTGAATGGGTTTGTGTCGTCCTAAGCAAGCGGGTGTGGCTATAACTGGCCCATAAATCCGATGATAGATGGGTTAGGTCTATGAATTCCATTCCTCCTTTGACAGAAAGATTATTGGTTGGACAGATTTAAGAGGCATCGACTTATGTGCGACTTGACGAGAATTTGATAACTTTATTCCCATTATAAACGATATGGGCTTGGACTTACCATCCTTTGTTTATTTTGACATCACTACTTTTACTGATGATGCTTACAGGTATTTGTTTTCTCCGTCCTCCACTTTGTAGACAGTAGCAGTGGATACAAAGCGTATCCTCGAGCTCTCCGATTGCCTGGCGCGGACAGTGACGTTGGCGTCGTTGGTGTTGGTTGTTTGCAACGCTGTTGCGACCGCCTCCGTCTCCCTTTCCTTTCGCACACCCTCCCCTGTCACCGCCTCCACCTTCGCCTCCTTGAAGGCCGCCGTCTCTCGAGACGCTCGTGGGATTATTGACGGTGTACCCTCCAGGTACGTCGACCAATTTGTCCATCGGTGATGCTCTTTCGACCATCTTGAACACCAATTTGGTAATCTACTTGGTCCTGACGAATTCAGACCTATTATAGGCTTTAAGAGAAGCCGGAAAGCTGTTGGTGGAGCCGTGGAGGGTGACCGTACGAGAGCAGTTCGCGGAAAGCTAATTTTATGTTAGGTTTTTTGTTACCACATAAGGATTCTTCTGGCACAACTTCATCGGGTTTCCACTGGATTGTCTAGATTGCTATTTGAGTTCTGTGGGGTGACTGGTTGACATGTCTGTGACCCAGGAACAGAACCGTCAAGATCTTCAAACCATTCGTATGCTCTACCCTTGAGTCTTCCGTGAGGGTGGAGTTCGATGCATTCGCCCATCAAACCTCCAGTTGCTAGGCATTGCTTACAACCGTTTAGGTGGCATTGGCTAGGTTTTTCCCTGACCGCTGGGTGCGATATCTCATTGGCTGACATGATTGACCAGTCGAATGCTTTGCTTTTTAGTAAAATTCCACAACTCGCAGAAGTGCTCAACCTCCGCATGCTCTTAGTTATTGACAATTGGCGGAAATCGCTTTATGAGGGAGACAGTGAATTTAAGACCACAGTCACCAGTGAGAGCAGCTCGTGCCCAGTTAACCCCGATAACTGCCTTCCTGAAGCCTTCAAGGAACAAATTACTAGTCAGATTAATGCAGTCCTCCAAATGGAACATCCTGTCTACAAACTGATGTGTGAGTTCTGCCTTTTTCTATGGTAAGGTAGTTGTTACTGAAATGTGGTTAGTATGTCCGTCTTATGTATTGCAGTTTCTCGAGCCGTCGACTTTCTGCGTTCCGCACTATCCGCACGACCCCCAGATCCCATTCCACTTCCAACCGGTTTTGGAGCACTCTCAGAAAGCACCATGCCAACTCCAGCCTGTCAACCCTCTGTGTCGCTGGATCCAAGTGTGTGCGCGATGGAGAAGCCCTCACTGAGCCTACGAGTGGACATGGATGGAGACGCTGATTCCGTCATTCCTAATGCCTCTTCCGTGGGCTCCCTTCCGACCCCCTCCTCCTCCTTGGCACCCACCGACCTTTCACGGGTCTACGATCTCGCTCTGATTGCTTCGCGCCTGATGCCTCTTGTGGCACACAATCGACACGTTTTTGGACCACATTACGCCGAAATTATCCACGATCTCTTGAAGCCTACGCGTAGCGACTGATTTGAAAAGGCGATTTATCCATAACTCCATTTATGGAACTCTAAGGGCATTTCTTTCTTCTTTTTCTGGTTCTCATTAACAGTGGGTACATTTTTTTGTCTCTCTGTGCGTGGAAAATTATTATTATTTTTGTGTAACTTTACTTCGATTCGCCACTCTTTGGCTGTCTAATTGGAATGCCAAATAAAATTCATACTTTAGGCAATTTTTTGGGTCCTTTCAAAGCCTTCACTGCTTGGTATTCACACATATTTGACACCCTCATTGCGCAGTCCAATCTGATAGGCTGAAGTCGACGTCCTTGAACGGATTTCAAGACAGGGGAGTAGTCGTGGTGATATCAAAGTACGCCTAGTGGGAGTTGGTAGAAAACCGTTGTCACTGCCGCTTTATCACCCAAATTACGTCGTTCACTGATGACTCGCATCGATCATATCCGTCGTTTGGGTTTTGAATAAAAAATTTGTGGCACCGATTGATGACTCGAGGCGTTTCCTACCTCCAAGAAGTTGCTGGTACACGCCAATTTTCCCCAAAAAAAGTAGGCGAGCTGTGTTGACAGCTGGACAGCACTTTTTCCAGTCCTTAGGTAAGTCAGCTTTATGTCAAATTTTGATTGGATAAGAATTTGCGTGTAAAAAGTTTGTTAGAAATTACATATTCACAAAACCGATTCTGACGCACATCGTGTTGCGAGTGTAAAAACCAACAAGTCTCCAAAATGTGCGGTTTAGGCCAGCGGAAGTTGTGTGACCTGAGAGCGGTTTTGCAAGTCACTGCAGTGTGCGAATATCTAACCGCTCTCGCTCTCGCTCTCTCGCTCTGTAAAAATTCTAATGTCACAGGCTCCAATACCCTGTCCTGGTAGCCAATTAGCCGCAAGTACGGCACTCTGACCAATCAGCGCTAGCCAGTCGTCAGCCAATCGATTCAGCGTTTGGCGGTTACGCCAAGATTTTGCGCTAACTGGGCGCTGCAAGAGAGCATCTGTTGGCTTGCGTTTGCTTTGGCCTAGCTTAAATACAGAAGATTAATTTGCCATTTAAGATAACTGAAAAAAAGACGTACTTGGCTAGGATGATGAACATAATTCGAGAAGTATGCAATTAGAGATTGTTGCACAAAAAGTAACTCATTGAGATAATTGTGCTTATCCCTGCCAATTTTTTTTACGATTTTGGCTAAAAATGGAGGCTAAAAGGGTAAATATCCTTCCTATACTTTGCAGTAAAAGTTGTTGCTGCTGGGACCAGATTAGAGGTGCGAGTTGGTGGAGTGGGCCGGTTGCGCCGTGGAAGCGCATGCAACCACGTGGTGATCAGCTGTTTTTCGAGAGAGGGCTGACGAGGTTTCTGCCAATCGCGAACCTTCGCCGGTTGTTCATGCGTCTGGTGGTTGACTAGTGGCTCTTTGCGCCAATCTTGCCTATCCTGTCATTCAGCTCTCTGTCTCCCATCCTTTGGATTGATCAGGATGATACTCAACTAAGACAAGTTAGAAGAGCGTGCTCCTAACCGGATTTTGCTTTTCCTTAATTCTCTTCGTTTCTAATCTGGAGCATTTTCTGTCGAGTTAAGTTTTTGACTCTGTGAATTCAAAGATACGTACCTTGAGGAATTGATTCTATTGACGTAGACAACTGATAAATACACCTTTCAATAAATGTGTCAATTGTTTATTTAATTCCCGATTTCGGTGAAGGGGCCACTTTGGGTCTCCGTCATTGCACCGACACTAACCTTCAGGGCATGTAGTAGCCCCAGACCCAACTGTATGTCAAATTCATATTTCTGTCCGAGAATCCCGTCTCCTTTCGGCTGTAGGTAAGTCCCGGGGCGCTGTATAAGCGGCAGCGAAAAGCGAAGCTGCTATTGAGGGACCCACCCTGATTTCTACTACTGAGCGATAACCCTTAGCAGGCTGATAGAAGCGTAAAATCCTATCTCCGCCTAACTTTATTGATTCTGCTTTTGGGTCGGTATTCTTACGACTAACGAAGGACACATGACGACCAGTGCATTCCCCTGCCCTTGAAGCCAGTTCCCATACAGAAAGAAACTTCGGATTCAGTGGAACTGCCAACAAAAATCAGTCATCCTGAGGATAAGTATCTTCTCACTTTCATGGAAATTTGATAACTGGCACAATTGGCTCGTGGGTGTGCCCCTACAGCACCGATTACGCTGTGACGGCTGATGAGGAAGAGCCAACCAAGTTAAGCACCAGATGTGAAGATCAAGAAGGAGAAGATCTGTGCTTACTTGACTTCCACTTTTGGTACAGGGAACACCCAGGTGCTTCGTTTTTGCACCTCTTTCGGGTGAGCTTGTCTCGGGATCATGCCAGTAGCCTGTCCTGGTATTATGTCTACTTCGGTCTTCAGGAAAGTCTCGGGACGCTACTCCAGTGCAAATTCTAAAACGACGACTCCTCCATCTTCTTTGCGACACCCCGAACAAGATACAGGAGGTTATGAACTGTAAAGGCTATATGTGCAGCATCGATTCCAAAACTTGACATAACCTTCATTGTTAGTAGACTTAGATGGCATCTGAGTGTCCGTAGAGGCTCAATTGTTTTTTTTGAACACATACGACAAACTGCGACTTCTGCTTTTTGGAAGTTACCTGATTTTTACGGACTAATTAGGAAAAATTGTTTAATAACACCACTATGTTATTTCAGGACATCGAGTGACAATGTACCTCTTCGACAGATGAGTCGGAGCAACTATCCTTCCTGAAATCTGATTCCTGATGTGATACGCCCAATATTGACGCTGTCATTACGATACTTCGCCAATTAGATTAACATTAGTAGGAGTTTGATTTTTAAAAAATGCTCTCCAGGCTCTTAACTGATTGGAGTAAAAGTAGCCAATGAAAATCACTCATGGTTCCAACCGCCAATCCTATTGGGCAACAGTGAATCCCAACAAGAGCTTGATCAATTCTAAAGGTTATGAGGTGAATTCGCTCCGATTTCTGTAAACGCGTGAAAGTTGAAAGGGTGAAACTTCAACATCTTAATTTATGGGCAAAAAAAAATACAACAAATCGACGTGCAAAAAACCCCATCTCAAAGTGTTAGTTTCATATACCTTCTTAAGTAACTGTAGTCCCATTTTTTTTTCTAAAAGCGCCCTCACCATCGAAAAGTGACAAAGACAGGCGATCAAATAATCTGCTTGCACTCTGCGCACTCATGCGTACATTGTGTGTGGGTACGCAAAGTCGCAAGCGCATAGCTGTCTATGCGTCTTTCGCATTATGCACACAAAGACAGCCGTGTCTTCGTAACCAATAGTAGTCTCTCATGCGTGAATTGTTTGCCGACAGTCATCAAATGTGCACTGTTCAGATGAGAAAACACTTAGTAGCTTTAAATGCTGTGTATTTTCACAACGCTTGATTACTGCAAATTTCGATACCAAACACTTGTACGAAATTCGAGCCGTAGGGATCCATTTTATTTCCAAGTGACTTCGACCAATTGAATAGAAGTGACCTTGTACAGGTTCGACCTTGGACCACACCTCTCTCTCTCTCTCTCTCTTGAAGGATGTAATCACATTACTGAGCGAAACATACAAGGTTGTATTTTAGCACGTCTGTACCCCTCCTGCCATTGGTTAGATCCTTTAATCAATCACAATTCATCTTTTTGCGGGGGGGAAGGAGGGGAGATTGACGGGGGCGAAGTGTTTGAAGCCTGGAGACCTAATTGTGCGCTCAAGAGATCATTCTAATGATAACCGGCCGACGAATTGAATTGTGCTGAAAACATTTTCAAATAAACGGGGCAAACCACTAAAATAAACAGGGACCCAGATCTGAAAGAGTTTAGAAACGGAAGGGAGACCTCAAGGCCATGACGAACTACTCCAAGCGACAATTGAACCGTTGAAAGACAATCAAAATTTTGACAGGTAAAGCTAAGGAAGCAGCAGTGCATTCATCCACTACTTCTATCTGTAAACCTAGCTGCCTCTGCGGTGAAGACTCCAGCTAAAACCTTGCGCAGTTTCTCGGGGAGGCACGGAGACCTCTCTCTGTGGGAAGCACAAATCCACCTCTGACGCCATGCGCACTCACAGAGCCCCGCGGGAGCGAAGTGACACACTAAAGAGCCGTCGGACCGGTATGCGAGGACGCGAAACCCCTCGAGAGCTCATTTTGGAGAGGTGCCGCTTCATCGCGAAGCCAAAGCCACCTAGAAAGGGCGAAAAACGTTGCGGCAACCTCCACACGTCCCACTAGCAAGGAACTGTAGAACAACAAGACGACTTCAAAAACGACTTCGTTTTATTAGTAATAGTAATAATATAGAGATGCACATTGGCATTTTTTCGGCATTTGCTGTAGTGGCAGTGTAGGGGTAACAGTGGTAGTGGTGGGAAAGATGGTGGGTAGAGTTGTAGAGGTAATTAACAAAAAAAAAACTTCCAAATTATGCACACACGCAAACACTTCATCACCACCGCCCGGGGAATTTCAATGATGATGGTGATGCTGTTGATGCTGGGGCTGGTGATAGTGATTGGTGATGGCGACGGTTAGTAGACCCCGCCACCGTTTGGGAAATGGTGAAACACAAGCAGTTACACGCGCACACACACAAAATACACAATGGGGGAGGGGAGAGGGAGGGAGGATTTACACAGAAGGGTCCTTGTTGTTCAAATGCAGAGAAAACACACACACACACACATCCGCTCGTCAGCTTTACAGGTGGGAGAAAATGGGAGCAAGGGAAAGGAGGACCTAGGCGTCCAAATCGACGGAGGAGCGTTGTCGCAGAAGAGCGAGACGATGAAGGAGGGAGAGACGGCCACCAGTCGAGTCGTAGTAGCCGCCACAGTAATCGTCGTCTTCATAGTTGTAAAAGTAGTCATCGTCAACAAAGCAGCAGTAGGGCGAGTCGTCAATGTCCTCATCACCCGCGGTACCCATTAATAATCGACGATGGCTGTAGTTGTACCGATAATGGCTGTGGAGATCGTCCAACTCGTGAAGGTTGTGGGAAGTACAAATGGAGAGGCATTGAGCGACTATGCGGCCCGCGTCGTTGGTTCGCAAACTCGAGGCGCCCGGACACGTACCCATTGCGATCTGGCACAGCAATGGCGTCTCTGATAGCAACCACCTAGACACACGCAAACAGCGAAACGACCATCAACACCCACAAGATGTGCCCAACACAGGTGCTCTAGGAATGGAAGGACTGTATTCTTCCAACTAAAATCGACCTAGTCGGAAATGCTACGATTACAGGAGAGCTTCACAAACTACTGTTTTGTGGAGCCTCAAGAAGAAATGCTGCATTTTTGCCGCAGAGGAATCTAGGTGAGGGAGTTAAATCTAAGTTGAGACTAATGCACTTCATAAGGGAACATTCAGTGACTTATGAGAGGGTTAGATTTGGAAGGAAAAGCTGTTCATAAATGGCGGCTTGGCTGTGGTTCTTGTAGTTACATGTAATCCCCTTGGTGCGACTATCAACAAGGAATCAGATAGCTGTTTCACCAAAAAATACCCCTCCCCATTGGTTTGCTGGAGGGTAATAGGCAAATGAGAAAAAAAATCTACCCATCAAGCTGACGCATTCGTTACCAGCGGCCCCAAAAAAAAGCTAAAGAAATGGAATTGTTCTCAGAGCAAAAAAACGATCTTTTTTGACGTTAGTGAACATTCCATCGAGTGAACTAAGGTAAACAGTAGTAAATGAAACCAACCTTCTAGCCTCAGGAACGTGTTTGGCTAGATTGCGGAGTATGAGAGCTGCTGTAACACGGAGATGTTTGGTCACCGGGCCCTCTCTGGGTGGCGGCACAATGCGACCCCCTCCACCTCCACTACTGGCCACAGCGGCGTTGTAGTAGCGACCCGATATTGCGAACTGCGAAACCCAAAGATCAGATTGTAAACGACGCGTTTCCACTTCCTTGATGATCGCCCAACCCGACTGATCGGGAACACCGACAAGGGTGGGATAGGAGGGCGGCGGTGGAGGGGTGGGCGATGCAACAGCTGCCGCTCGACGGCGAGATTCGAGCTCTCCGAGCGAGCAGTGGTGCTCTAGAACGTGCGACATCAACGCAAACGGCGCACGTGGCAGGTGAGCGGAGGCGCAATCGGCCCACTGACAACAACGGCGCTCGATTGGTGTAGAGATAGTGGTGGAGGACGAGGAGAGGAGACTCGGCTTTAGGTGGCATTTATAGACGTGACAAGACACCTGCGCGCAAAAAGAAGCTCACGTCACAAGCAAAGGAGCTAAAGAAGGGTGATAAGTAAGAGCAACGGATCTGGATAAGCAATAATAGTAATGCTGCATCCAAGCTAACGTGATTGAGGGGGCCGCTAGTCGAAACGTACCTGTTTAGTGGCCGGGAACCGTTGCAGACAGCCACCCCATTCACAAACGAACATGGGAGGTGAAAGTGGTGGTGGCGGTGGTTGCTGTTGCTGCTGCAGTTGGAACGACGCGGCAGTCTCAGTTGATTCGCTCCTCAAACCAATTCTGCATCGTTTTGTCGGGGAACAGGGGTAAGGGGTGTCATCAAGCAGCGCCGAGCTCGTGCCTCTGATAACACGATTCCGCAGAGCAAAATTTCGCGGCCTCTTTCGCGTATAGTGAAAACCCACACGACGATTGAAGCAGAGGTAGTGTGTGAAGAAGGTCGCCACTTCTACAAGCTTCGCCTCCGTCTGCTCATCATCTTCCTCTTCTGCTCCCGCCTCACCATCATCACCTTCTTCTCGCTTCACCTTCGTTGTATTTGGTTTCTCACTCTCCCCCACATTCGTGTTCTCATCCCCATGGAGAACGCCATTCACCAACGAAGGCTCAGCCTTCACCTGCAGTTGTTTCGGCTTCTTCACAGGAGTGCCCTCGCCATTGACAAGCTTGATGGATGGAGCGGCCGCCACGATAAGATCGTTCCTCACGCTGGGGATGTGATGGATGGTACTGCCACTGCCGCTACCACAGCCGTTGACCAGGGACGAAATGTTCTTGTTTGAAGGTGAGTTTAATACCTCTTCAAGAAGTGACTTGGAGGATAATTTCCCTGGAGACAGCAGGTGGTGATGTTGAGGGGGGTGATGATTCAATAGGGAGTTGGCCAAGGGAGTCGGAACTGTAAAAAATGTTGTAGTGATTGTGGTCATCGGTTTAGTTATCCTTTGTTCATGCCTTTCCCCACATCCCCCGTGATAATAGTAAAGCTTCAAAACTGCCTCACCACTATGTTGCTGACAGTGGCAAGCGAGCCCGATCCAAATGATCAAGATTCATAGCTTCGGTAGCCAGATACGACACCAAAGCACCAAGGAAGGAAGGTGTCTGTTGTGGATGGGTGAAACTATGCAAGCTGACGAATAATGGGCTACTAAATCAGGGTCTAATTTTGACAAGCAAGCAAATTTCGAGTTTCCAAATTAATCACTAATTGAGAGCTCAAATTCCAACGAACCGAAATTAGGAGCAACAATAATCCTTCCCCTAAATGCCTTAAGGTTACTATTTTAACGAATGGGGAGCATTCCATCTATGCTGACATCTCATTGTATCGCCTTAGATCTTTCGCGCAGTTGATTACAAGCCACAAGGGGCTTAATAGTCATAGTGGATGAGTTTTACCATGGGAAACGCCGAAAATGGTGCTTAAAAGAGGTATGTAGTAAATGCATGCGAGGTTTAGTCCCCACTCATGGGTACAGCCTCTCATGCCCTTTGTGCACCGGTAATAAACAATTATCAAGACTGCTATTGTCTGAGAATGAAAGTAATTAAAGAAAAAGCAGCGCAATCACTTTTTCCATTCACGAGAGGCGATCGGTTGGGTGTGGAGGCGGCAGCACCGTTGACTCTCGTGGACGTGCGTCTCGGGGGTGGCATTTGAGGTGGCGGCATCTGCAATCGGTCGGTGAGCTCAGAGAGACTGCTTGCCTCTGGTTTCACATTGGCCACCTGAGGTGGCACCGCCAGGCCCTTCGGATTAGTAGCGGTGGTAGAGGAGGGGGAGGGGGAGGAGGAGGCGACCGAACCGGGGCCTAAAAGACTCGCCAAGGACGGCGTTGAGGGCGTCGGACGTGGCGAGGGTGGGAGGGTTGGACGCGTCTGTATTTGGAGAGTATGGGGCTGAGAAGGCACTAAATGCGGATTGGACGTCGGTTGTGGTGGTGTTGGTAAGGGATGACGCGGAGTCTGTTGGGAAAGATATTGGGGTGGAGGTGGGGGTGCCGTCGGCTGAGAATGGTGATGATAGGGGTGGTAGTGAGAATGGAAAGGTGGTGGGTGATGCATCACAGGCTGACCCATCACCATCTGTGACGGCGGCGGTGCCGATGGTGGCATTGGAGCGAGAACGGGCTGAGGTTGGCGTTGCATCACCTTGACGCGATGCAGGGAGCCAGGGCCCATAGACTGTCCCTCAAGACTGAGGAGAGCTAGGAGGGGGCGAAGGTGGATAGAGGCGCGACGAGCGGCGAAGACTGTTGCTGGGGCGCGTTTCGAAACAGTATCATCGGCAGAGGCAAGAGCGCCCCACAGACGCGTGCACGCGAGACCTCCCATGCCCGTGGCGGTGTAGAGGGCCTCCAGAACTGCGCACACCAAACCCAAATCGGAGAGACAAAGCAGCTGAATCAGTCGGCACCATAAGGATCGTGGTAGGCCCGCGAAGAGGGACTCCACATTCACGCCCTCCGGCACACGCAGCAAGTTCGTCAGGAGGTTGAGACCTGAGGAGAGCATTCAAGTTACATAGAAATTTCTCGTAAAGCCATCTTAAAAACAGCAGGCATCTTCGTGCTAGTACCTACGCCGATGTATCAGCAATCACCTTGCCAATCACTTGGCACACACATAGGCACTTAAATTAGCTTAATAAGCAGATCTGGTGCTCAACCCCATCGTCTCCAAAACCGATTATGCGAATTAAATCTTGGCTTTACCAATATGTTAATTCTTCTTGACCACGGTTGCAGCCAACTGGGTCTATGAAACACCTCATAATAATTCACTCACAAACGAATTCAGTGCGCCAACTCAAATGGACTTGTGGCTCTGCAAGGCTATTATGTTAAGCGCGTGACAGCTCTCTGCGTAATCTGCAAGAACAGCTGATTCGTCAGTAGAATCAGTAAAATATTCCCGTTGATAGAACAAATTAATTATCAGCTTTTGGCCTTCACCGAATCAGATATCTGGTATGATATTTGTACCAAGCCCAATTGATTGTTCCTTGTAGACCACATGAGCCTGAGCAGTACTAAGAGGAAGCCACTTCGAATGGGCAAAAAGACAGCACCGTGTGAGAGTTTAATTTCCCACTTCACTCAATTAACACAAGAGCTCAAGCTGACAAATAATATATCCGCTGTCTACTAATTTCTCCCAGTACTTTCCGAAGCATCAAGGCAGAAGGCGAACTGACTGAAGTACGGAAGGAGTTCAGGATTGCACAGGAATTAAATTAAAGTAGGCGTACCGATATTAATAATTTGAACTCAGGTAATAATAACCTATTAGAACTATTTTAGCGGTGCCAAATGGGATCTTCCAGATTCCACTTGCGTTGGCTCGATTTAAATCCTTTTGTAATCTGATTCTTTTTATTAATCTATTTCCAGAAAAAGGCAAGCGAACTTATACCGATAGAACTGCTCCCCACATGAACTGAATTTCGCACCCATTCCCACTGATTAGATGGGACTAAATTCCTAGAAGCATCCTCCCATTGCTCATGCAAACTGACTGATAAGCAAAAACATTTTATTATTAGATTGTGATTCAACACGCAATAGCACTGAGTTCCGTTCATTTCATGAATGTTGACACTTCGCCAGCCTTTCTGCAGATTTCCACATCTTGTAACATCTTCACCGAGAATCCAATCCAAACACCTACCTATTATAAAATCTCAGAAAGCCAGTTAGTGGCTACGTGTGTGCACATATTGTACCCTTTAACGGCGCCACACTCAAGGCAATAGCATCCGCATATGCCGTGTCACGCGAAAGGACAGCTGATCGCTCCACACACATACCCACATACAAACAGGAACAGCTGTAGCCAATAGCTGCCCATGATGTTTGTGATTGGCCCAGACAGGACGCAGCCCAATGGTGTGCAAGAGAGAACTTACCAGCGAGGAGATCACACCGATCGGCGGACTGGAAGAGACAGCGAACGAGGAAGCGCAAGCTGATCAGCTCGATGCCAGTGAAAGTATTCAGATGCAGCGGGCGTGGCACTCGTATGGAGGTGGGTGCCATGGAGGTAGGAGTGGTAGGGACGAGGGGATAACGCAGCCCGCTGACCAACTGAAGGCCGAGCTGGCGGAGAGCGGAATGACGCGCGTAGGCGCAGAGGAAGGCGAAACGCAGAGCACAGGGCTGAGAAGAGAGAAAACGCGCATTCTCTCGCCACGCAGAGAGTGGAGGGATAAGACCGGGGGCGGGGAAGAGGCTTCGACCCCGGAATGGACGTCCGCCGGTCTCGCTGGGACCTCCGCTCCCAGAGGCTGTGCGACGCCCCTTAACCGAGGCGAATGCCATCACCTACAACAGTAGCAATAACGAAGTTAGACCTAGTACCGTCACCCGAGAGAGCAGATTACTTTTAACCCTATCTACTTAGGGAAGGCATGCTTGCAATTGACCCTATTCTTTAACAAAATCTGGTATTTTGATGTCACTTGGAAAATTCACGCAACCCAAGACACGATACCGGGTGGGGCTTCGAAACGACAAAGGCATAAGCTAACCGAAATGTGTAAGATTGAATCCGCAACTTGCAGCATGATTCTGAAAATGAATTAACAAAAAGTACTTAAAAGTATTACTTTTGGTAAAATTAATTCAAAACTAATCTTTATTGGAGCAAGGCTGAAATCGCATAGATTCCGGAACGACCTGTGACAGGTGATCTGCAGGTGAACAAGCTGGTTTTTGGAATGTCAGCAATTATGAAGCGAAATTGAAAAGAACTCATTCACCAGTCAATGAATGCTGTAAGCAAATGGCTTAGAATAAGAACTTCTAATGTAAACCACTGTGAAGTACATGAAGAATGAACGCCCTTGTGTACCGTGGGAATGCAAACAATAAAGTTTAATCCAACTGTCAGGATCTACTGTTAAGGCAGCTAATGCTGCATCTAAGGATCCAAAAAACACCATTGATATGTCAGATTTCTGGAAATCGACAACCATCCACTCATGAAGTGTTTTAATAAAGCAGAGCTAAAGATGCTATTTAATGGTGAAACAGCAAGAGCAAAAATGTTTGAAAATAGTGTGACAATGGTGGGATTAGCTCTTGGTGCTTTGGTCCAGATTAGCTCAAAAACCACCTGACAAACGGTCTTTGCCGCATGAGGAGCACATGAAGAACTAAAACTTTCCAGAAGCGATTAAAAAATGTTTAAAAGGTATGAGTCTTAAAGTCAGTACCTAAAGGCACTTTTCGGTGAATTAACCACTTTGAGACGGCATTAGAGATTCAATGAACGGTAAGACGATGGTCACTACAAGGAACACACCTGCTCAATTTCGTCATCATCCTCCTCCAGAGGCGGCGGCAGACCGGCAAGGTAGGGTGGAGTAACGCAATTGACCAGGGTCGCCACCACCATGAGCACACGGGAAAGGGGCGCATTAGATGAGAGGCAGTCATCGCTGCCACAGCCGCTGCCTACGGCACCACCAGCGGGACCAAAGAACTGCCGTGCGTGGCTTGGTGAGGGCGAGAAGAGGTCATGTGTGGTATCTGGTGAGGGTGGTGGAACCACGCGGTAGCCTGCTGTTTCTGCGTCCTGCACCAGAGGCTCGGAATGCTCTACATAGAGAAAACAACGGAATCACAGAGGAGTGGTAGCCTGCCCCAACTGGCAAGCCGGCTGTCGCACGATGACTCATGATGGGGCACGCACGAGCGGTCAGGGGCGCACGTACGCACGCTCAGCTGGAGATGGTGTCAGGACGAAGCTCGCGCCCGTATGCTTACACTGGGAGGGGAAATACTCTCGCGCGGCCAGTGGCATCCAATTGGACACGACTTGGAGCGTACGCCATACACTTGGGAGGACTGTTCTGAGCCAGACAATTAGTTCACCAAATGGTTAGGTCTCCCTGAGATCAATTTGGGATTTGTAAACTGAGAAGTGGAACACTATAAAAGTCGCAATGCTCTGGACTGCGAGCTCAGATCAAAGGGAGGTCAAAATCCACTATGCAGAACATTCAAATGGTGCGAAGTAGATCGGCTCAGTTCAAGTTGTGGAAATCGTTTTAGCAGTGAGGATTAGGAATTGGAGCGCCAAATTATAAATGAAACATGCTGCACAAGATATTGATAACAAACATTCCCAAAGGTTCTACGAATGAACACAACCAGAAATTTGTAACAAAAATATGGCATAAGCAAGCTGAATAAAGTGCCTTTTATAAATCAGACACATCGATGTGCTAAACAAGTATTCTGCACAAAATTTCGATCTTACTTATACAAGAAGGTAGGGAAAAATGAGAAAAGTTAACAAACCTTGATAGAGATAGACGTCTTCACGAAGAGAAGAAATAACCCAGTCGCCCACAGCATCTCGCCAAAACTTAAAGGACATGAAATAAAAGGGAATTAATGGTTGCGTTACCTGCGATTCAGTGACATAGAAGTCGATCAAAGAACAGAATGGTTCACCTCGTCAAAGTTCAGGTTGGATGCACTATTCCACGCCTGACTCAACGGTCGAAGCGAACTGGGACCTAGACGTACAAAGGAGGGATTCAGTACAGTTCAGTAGTTGTTAGTCTACTTAACTGAAAGCCTAGAGAAGTTGTTTCAGGATAGGGCGGAACACCAAAAATAAGGCTGTGTAGATGCAGTTAGGCCATAGTTTCTGAAAGCCATAAGTACATAAAATTACTCTATCTCACCAGAAGGTATACTGAATCCAAGAAAAAGCGTGCGAAAGAATCAATAGAGTTAAATGAGAGAGAGAAGGAAGGCACGGTACCCACCATCCTCATAGACCCCCACGGTGGCGAGCATAAGTTGCAGGAGATTTCGACTGCTACTCAACCGAAGGGGTGTGGCTGGGGAGGGATGCACCACGGCGGAAAGAAAGAGCACCGAATTAAGCGACAAATCCACCTCATTCGGAAGGCCCGACATGAGAGACTTTTCAGCTGTCTCCAAGACAGAGACGTGACGCAATTCAAAGAAGTTGTCTGGATGTGGCCGAGAATGTAACTCCTCCAACTGCTGCGATGGCGGAAGCTGATCAAAGGATGAGGGGACCCGGGAATCCTAGTACAAAATTAGTTATCGTCCCACTAGGCCCGAAAGTAACAGCACAAACAAGATAGTGTGAACCGCATACCTGGTTACAGCGGAGGGTTGGGTAAAAGTCCCTACCAGTAAAGCCAAGATGCGTAGCCGAACGGTGCATTCCGTAATGAATGGGCGCCGGCTTTGGATTGAAAATTCCGAGCATTTTTTCCACAGACGGGGGGGTGAACACGTCACCAGGATTTTCGTGAAACTCATCCTGAATTTGAGACCACAAGCTGTCGTTTTTGAGGTGGGGATAGGATTCATTTTCAAAGGCAACCAGATACTGGCAATATACTCGACGCAAAGCGACACTGTAATTTACACACGCCGATGGGCATCCGATATCCTTTGAGACTGCCTCCCAAAGATCCTTTTCGGTGACCTTAGAATAGCCACCGTGTTTGACGACCGAGGTAAAAAGGGAGTAGAGATTCAAAGTAGTGCCACGAAGAGTGGGTAGAGATGCATGAAATCGTCTGAATTCTCGTCATAAAAAAACTCGGACATACCGCTGACGTCGGTTGAAATTCACGAAAAGATTATAAAAGGTGCGCTCATCTGGAATCGTCTCTATACTTTTCACGTCTGGAGCACTAGATATGCGCCTAATGTGAGCGGAATACATTGTTCGGTATCTAAAATAACGTAAACAAGAAATGTGCCAGGAATAAACGTGCTTGGCGCCTAGTGAAACAGTTGTCTGGGAGAGAAAATCAATTCATCAAAAATAAAATTTAATAATTAACAAATATTCTAGAACGAAATTAACTGTCTACTCACCAAAGCTGAGATACTTGCATTTATACGGTAGCAACCATGAAAATTCCAGGAAATCCAAATTTGCCGGTTTTGTCAAAGTGTTGGCCAAGTGAAACAATATCAAATTGTTAAATAAAATAGAGGTTATTGCAGTTTCTCTTGAACTTGTAAAGCTTAAAATAATTTAAGGCGAGTGAAAACTGTGGTAATTTTTTTGTAGTCTGCTCTTATTCGGGGTCTTGAACATTACATTAACAAGTTTATCAATTAAGAAAATGTAATCAAAGCATCAAAGTTACTTCACACCACACAAATTATCGTTTTAAAAACTCTTTACTGTGAATGTTAGTTAACCAATTTATGATACTTGATTTCCAGCTCTCTTACGATACCAGCTTCATTTCGTTATTTTTCACCACGCGAACTCCAAAGAGACAGGTTGAATTATCTTTAACTGCACTGTAGCGTCCCGAGATTTTCTTTAAGGTAAAAGAAGACATAGTACTAGGGCAGAATATGTAGTCTGGAACCAGAGGCCTTGGGAGCTGTCGGCACTACCCGGAGGCTGGCCAACCGGCTAGTAAAATATGACCATCCAAGTGACCGAAAACGGCAGTTCGAACAAACAAAGCATTGCATTTCACATTTTATAAAGAGGCTGCTAAAATGCGTGTCGATGTTTAAGTTGAATTATTTAAACGCTTTTATAGTTCTGTAGTCCACTGCGTTTACAGGAATGTGTTTTGCAGTGTCTCTGAGTCTTCCCCGAATTGATATAAAGTCACGGCATTACGGTAGGAATCAAAGTATTAGCACATCGAAGGGTTGAGCAGCACAATTTGATGAGACTGTGTAACCAAACGCAAAGTTAATCAAGCTGTCAAAGTGTAGTCCATCTCTATCGCTCCCCACACGTCGACCATCCCATCTTGGTTGGTGCCCTAATGATTGCATTGGTGGGGTAGCCGTCTCAATCATTGCATTTATTTTCACCTAAAATTTTATATTGATTCCTCTCAGCAAATCCACTGAGTCTGGATTTTCGGCCTGTTTGGGGACCGTAGTAAGGGAGTGGGATCCGCTCTCCTCATACACCACAATGTGGAACGATGTTCTACGCCGAGGCCATCTCGTATTCCTGCTACTAGTCGTAAGGATTCTGGCCCAAAGTCAGAATCGTTTACTAAAAGATAGCGTTAAAATAGTTTCACAGGGAAAATCTGGCACATCTCCCCCTCCTTGCTACTCTATTCTCATTTTGGTGCCGCTCAGACTTTTGCTAATTTCTCTAATTTTTATGCCACTAGCAGGTAGGTGGAGTCAGCACCGTCAAAGCGCCCCTTCCCAATTAGTTCGGCCTCGTTGCGATGGCCAAAGCAGGAAGCCTGATCAGGGAGAAGCCCTAAGGCAGGCGCTAAAAAGGATAGATGAGCTATGTAATGCTCGGGTTGTTTGTTTAAGCTTTCATTTTGGTTTCATGAGTACTTAGGGCTCCCGAATTGATCTCTCTGCCATGTCAGCAGCCTCTCAGCCCTTCTGAATGACTTAGAGCGCTACCCACCTCCAACAATAAAAATGAATAATCCAAAACACGGATTTTCAAGTGTTTATTAAAGCTGGAAAAAGTGAAAAGTGTCACTTCGATCAATCACGAATGCCGCCCAAAAGTATAGCCAGAGGGTGACAAGGTGACAATGCCAAGCTTGCTACAAATCTAGCAATGACTACTAGTTCTCCAGCAAGTCACTTTCTCCCCACTACCACGGGCTCTTCGGAACTGAAAAGCCCTCCTCATCTACCGTACCAGTTGGTTTCTTGAAGCAATCTGCCTCTTGTGCAATGTCACTGTCAGTTGAAGGGCTAAAACCGCTTGCACAAAAGGATGACAGCTGGACCATCACTGATGCCACTACTGACAGCCATCCTTGAAACTCTCACGTCGTCTTCATTGTCTCACTGCTGACCATCTTATCGCCAATGTGCATTGTCACTCAGTGATCCGATGGGGAGTAAAGTGACAGACCACTCACTTCTACGTGTGGTAGTAGATGACGATGAAAAAAAAAAAGGAATGCACACTTCGTTGCCCACAGGCGGAAAGGAACGGTACCAATGCAATTGTCTCAATTACTTCCTTTTCATTTTAACCACGCACACGGATAAACTGATCAGGTTACAAAGAACAAGATGAAGGAGAGATAAATCGGTAGTACTGAGGGGAAGAGGGTCGTTATCAAGCATCTAATAGGGCCCAGTGGTGGACATGATCATGAGCCGACGCACCAAGAGTGCAATTAATGCCATGGCTACAGCGACAGCCACCCACTTGACCCTCTGTGCCTGCTGCGGAAGTAAGGAGGCCCCTGCTGCAGCCATTCCACCGGCGGAAGTCCTCTCCAGACGCGCCTGCATCGCGCAGACGCGTTGACGGTGTCGCTCAGCTGCATCCTTTAGGATTCGTTGCGCAGCTTCCTTGGCAACCTCCTTGGAAGGAAGGGGCACCACACGAGGTCCCTGAGTGACAGAGGAGGAAGCGTACTGTGGCGAAGGTTCACTAGGCATCGAACAAGTCCGCTCCACCGGCATTGGTGACTCGCAGCGCAGCGAGGCGGTGGGCCCTGATCGTTCGGGGCCCGGAGATGAGCGTCTGCTACCAGCACCACCACCACCGCTGTAACAGACAGCAACGCTAGTTCCGAGGCTCCCACTTTCGAAACCGGACACAGGTGGTCTAACAGCATCATCGAGTACTATGGTTGTTGGAGGGCTACTGCTTGCTGGACGGCAGCCCGATGGCTCCTCTAACACTTCTGCCTCCTCCGCCTCCAACTTTTCACTCGGTTCTGGCTCTGGTACCGTCTGCGACACTACTTCCGTCCCCTCAGTTTCAGCGGAGGATTCCGAGTCTGCGACTGCATTCACTCGCACCTGATCGGTCGATAGATTAGGCGGTTTAGCCGAGGGTGACTTACATGTAGTTGCAGAGGGAGATTCGAGTCCAGTCCCGTCTGACGCAGACGGACGTTCATGCACCTACACCGATAAGGGGGTAAAAAAAAGACGTGATGATGCATCCATCAAGTTCAACATAAAATACGACTTAAGACAATCCTTTGAGGGATTTCGATAGTTGTCTGATTGGAACCGTGTTACGAATAGATGTAGCCTAAAAAGAACGAGATGCATGACGTTCCCAGTCCGGGGCAAATTGTACCCGTTCTGAGTGAAGACGTCGGTTCCATCTACATCAATAAAAATCTTGTCCAGAGTGACTAATGGTGACCTTCGAGACCCTTGGCAAGAATATGCGCCGCCAACCAGGTGCATTCTTTACCTATGCAGTTCGCTCTAATCAGGAACTCCAAGCATTACCTTTTGTGTGTAGTCATGTGATTGCCAAATACCATTGCCATAGCTAGTGCCAAAAAAGGCGATTATCATCACCTTATGCCCTTCTACCCCCTTTTTTCGACTCTAAAATGTTCTACTAAATCTTCTTGCATGGACAGGTCCTGTAGTACAGGGTCTTGTGCTGACACGTAAGAAGTAGAACAGCACTTTCCCCGTACTGCATCAGCGTTACCCCTATTTCGCAATATAGGGTTTTTTCCACACCTTCGAAGTGGTCATGAGTATAAGCTCTTGACTTCCAGTAAGTAAAAAAACCACCGCAGACCACACACACATAGGAGGAAAATAGCCTTCTGTAACAGGATTTGTTCAAGTCCCACAACTATGAGATGAGTAGAGAAGCGCTGATAGTGGATCACATAGAGGTGGAAGCAACTAACACCACCTTCGTTCGCTTGACCACTGAGGGCCATTTTGCATCACAAGTAACCCACTCAGTTGGTCAGTCATTCAGCCAGTTAGACAGCAAACAACCCAAAGCGTAAACCACGCTTTCACGGCGTGGGTAAGGGAAAGTGTCAACGCCTTGTTTCAGCATCACTCATCTTAAATAGCGCTCAGGATTGACCTTAACACCTCACCATCCGATTTGCCTGTCAATAGCTGCAAGTCATTACTAGGCTTTCACTGTGCACCATTAAGCCTTCTTCCGAGGAGGTTAAGCCACATTTTGGTACATGAGTGGGTCATCATTATAACCAAAGGCGCTACCTCAACCACATCTGAGTGGTCCTCATCGCCGCCACCTACCACATCTTGGCCAAATGTTACGCATCAAACGTGACTCGAGTTGAAATGCCGTCGTAAAGCAAACAAACCCATCAGGGCTCAACAAGCCAAAAAGCGAGTGGAGGATGGAACAAAGAGTAGCGTACCAACAGACGATGCGCCTCTAGGCACAGGTATGAACACTCGTATCCATCTAAAGAAACCCCTCCCAACAAGTTACTGCAACTCATTCTAGCGAGCTACAGAGGAACCAGGTCAAGCCTTTGACCAATCAGCATCAACAGCCAGTATGAAGGATTTTATGTGATGATCACTGAAGCTTTCCAAGAGAAAATAATACTAATAATTCTTGAATGTAAGTTCAAATTAGCTGTAACAATCTGGTATCGGGAAGTACCGGTAATCCACTAGCCTTAGCATTAAGTCGCTTTAGCATAGCCAAGATCGGACCCATACAAAAACAAAATCAATTCTTTTTTTGCATTTGCCTACCACTGCTGCGGTTCATTGACATTGGAGTCATCTGTGGGGTCCGAAGGGTTCTGACAGTTTTCCACCTCCTTGTCCGGAAGCATGACGCTTCTTCTGCACAGCGCCCAAAAGACGTATTGATTAATTCAAAATGTGCGCGAAACAAAAACAAAAGCCCCAGGTGGGGAGGTGGGAAGTAGATTTGGGACAGCTACCATTTGATCATTTTACTGTAATTTAGAAAAGCGAGTTTTGTGTGCTGAATGAAATTTGGCGGTTTGTGAATAATAACGGTTCGTCTAGCAATGAAAACGGGAAATCTGTACTATCACCCCTCCCCACTTTAAAGTGATTTCTGTCGACTCAAGACGCAGGCTGCCGTATCAGTGTGTGTGGTGGCGCTAACCCTCATACCACATAAGTATTTGGGTGACCTTAACATTTCCCACCTCATGGCTTTGAGAATTAGGCCTGTGGGCAGAGGCAAGAACCCCCGATGTGATCTGAATGCTTCGCATACATAGGTGCGGAACCTAGGCAAACAATACATTGCAACTCACTTTTTTAAGCCATTCTTCAAAGCTAAGTGGCGGCTCCCTCTTAACATCGCCAGCAGCCGTCTCTGGGTCCTTTAGAGAAGTAGTTCTATTCGACAGAAAGACAGGGTAGCAAAGCCAGTAGGCTGGCCTCGGCATTCCATGCAAGGCAGATAGCTGTGGTGGAAAAGCAGAGGGAATCGCACCATTAACGACATTATTCTCCGGAATTTTTTGAGATTTTGGCTGAATTTCTGCGTCCTGTGACACAGAAGGCGTCTCTTTTGGCGCGCCAGGATCCTGAAAACATCGAAACCGGAAAATAAGTGAAACGTTTCAAGAAAAACGGGATACATTGAACTCACTGTAATGATGAACTGAGAGGCTAATTCCTTGGCTTCCTTAGCGGTTGAAGAAGAGGCACTGGTTACGGGAAGGAGTAGATTTCTGGTTGGACCGCAGATATCACAGGTAAAGTTTCTGGAACTGTGAACAAAATCAAGCAATCCAACCAGTCTCATCAAGTAATAAATAAAGTTGAAAGATAAAAGACAACCTTGCGGCGAGTTTTCGGCGCTCCTCAGCGGAAACACTCATAGATCCAATAGCGCCGGCACCTGAAGTCGGCATGAAACCAATAATCGCAAGCAACGCTGTTCGAATGGACCAAGAGGGACACCATGTCTCTGGATGGTAGCCGGAGATGCTAAGACATATCTGACGGTACTGCTCAAAACGACCATTTGGCTATAACAAATGTGGCAAATCAAATTCCGGGTGAGGATAATGAACCTACCGTCAGGAGCATGATATTAGGTGGTTTCATTGGGTACTCGGTGGGAAGTGAAATCTGACCATGATAAATTCCACCCTCAAATTCGCTACCCTCAGGACCACGAATGGTAAAATGCCACTCAAAAAGGTTATCCTAGGCGAATTAATTAGTATATTAAATGACGCTTACTTCGAGTGGTTGAGCGTAATAAAGTTCTGTCGGCTGCGAAAGCTCCTGAGCCTCTCGCATCAACCGCTTGACAGCTGTAGAGATGCAAATCAGGATTAATTAAGAATACGTACCGGGACTCCTGGTGTTGTAGGTCGTCATCATCCGTGCATCAAAAGTCTCGCAGCGTTAACACGTTAATACAAACAAAAACGGCCGCACTCTTTTCCAAACACGCAAATGTACGCTTGTTTTGAATAGCATTGGAGTAGTAATGCTTAGCCTGGCAAATTTTAATGCAAGGCTTCTAATTAGGATAACCTCTGTTTTTAAAATAATCCGTTAATAATCACTTTTCAGTTGATCTAATACTTAGGCTAATCCACCAAAAGTCTGTCCTAATAACACTAGCATAAAACTGGGCACAGTCATTTAGTTTAAGGGCCTTAAACCTAGCCATTTATTTAATGGTAGACACTAATTTTTTTTGAATTCCAAATCCATACCTATGAAATGATCTTTTCTTAAATATCAGTTATACATTCGTGCGTGGCAGTTTGAGACGACCGCTCCTCCTAATAGGAAAAGCCTGATATATCATACTAGATGCTTTCTAGGCATTAAGACTCCCAGTGCTGTCCCAAATGAGATGCATTAATGCTATTTAATCTTGACGGAGCAGAGACCTAATCCGTTCTCTAGGAGGGCTTAAATCGTTTATCCTCTTGCTGTTATTATATCTAGTGAAACGATTCCTACCTAACCACTACCACTGTCAGAATACGCTGCTCGTAATGGGTGGGCAGGTTTTTTGCCCATTTATCCACTCAAATCGCTTATGTATAAGCCTTTCGAAGGTCCCACACACACACACTAAGCAGCGTGCTTTCCGCGTTATTTACCACAAGGTCAGCGTCATGTGATTCACTTTACTATGTAGCCTGATAAGTATGTTTAATACTTTGCTGCGTAGGGATACTGCACTCAATAAGCCCATACAAAGGTTTTAGTATGACTTCCTTTTGTGGGCGGAGGTTACTTGATTTGCATAAATAGACGCTAGCATCCATTACCAACACATTCAGCATACTTCTGGGGGTGTCTTATTTTTACGCCCCGTGGCCCTGACCTAGGCAACTGCTTTACATTCAGATGGAGGATTCGAAGCTTCAAAGTTTGGGACCATAAATATGTTCCCAAATCTGAGAGAGTTTCGCCGACCTTGTGGGAGGGCATGGAACTAGCTCAACGCTTGTATTCGCATCAAGCGGACATCTCATTCTGATTGGCTGACTGACCTCCATCTGGGACCGAGATGAGTTCGCAAGGTCTGATTCGTCACTCATCGACTATCGATCTGTCAATTATGTGCGCGCAAGTGAATAAAACCACACGTCCGCACCGCATCTCTTAGCGCGTTCACTTACTCCCCATCGATGCTTTGCGCACGTATGACTCAGTCCTGTCCAGGTGAAGGTCACGAGGCGATTGGTCGATTCCCTATTGCCTCGAGGTCCAATTGGCCGGCCTCTCACCTATATGCCTGGTTAGTCAAGTAAGACGACACTTATTCACGTCGATCACTTTTGGAGCATGCATCCAGCGTCCTCTGTAGCGCCTATCACCTCCACATCGAGCGCAAAAACTGCGTTTACAAAACGAGAAGTAATTCTGCCCATTTCAGCTTTGGGAAGTGTTTTTTCTGTAGCTCCTAACCTAGGAGCTGGTGTGCCAACTTTACTTCCAAAACCCGCAACCAGTACTCCTTCAGGACCTGTTTTAGCTAGTGTACAACCTATCACATCCTTGGAAAATGTGGTTTCAATCATCTCCAACTCAGGATGTAGTCTGCAGGCGTCTCAAATACCGTCCACTCCTGGACCTAACTTGAATCAAGTTCAACAACCGATACCTGGGCCAATTCCTGGACTGGATCCACTGATGGGGATCGCGATCATAAACAGCACAACTGCCACCTTCATCTCTCAATTGGCCACAAATGTCTCCGGTTCGCTGACGTCAGTCGCTGTCTCATCCATTGCCAAAGGCTCAAATGCAGAAATTCTAGCGTCGTTGAGAGATGTAGCCCAGCTCTTGACAACGATGTCAAGCCTAACAGCCAATTTGAATAACTCAGTGTCATCTATGATCTCAATTGCGCAGAGTAGGTGCAGACTTCCGGTTCGGATAGACTGTTCTACAAGTACTGTTGCTAGTGAAGTTGGCAGTAGTTCTCAGACTCCCACACAAGGAACGCTGAAAGCCTTGCTCACAAAACCACCGCTCCAGGGCGACAGTGAGGAGGAGAATCGACCAACCAGTCAGGTGGAACCTCTGACATCTCCAAAGGTAACTCTGCCACCGCGGAAGAAGTCACGACGCATTCTCTCCCATTCAACTCCCTCAGAGCACACAAATCAAGGGATTGACGAGGAAAAGTATGAAGCGTGCGTCTCAAAAGTTTGGCAGCGCTTTATATTTATGCGGCCTCGTTTTGTTAGGTGTCGTTTCAACCAATCATTTGGGAGTTCACACTTGATTGGCTAGATTACAAATTTCCCCTGGTTTCATTGGCTGACATTCTTACTCGCTTTTTTAGGGTGAAGTGGCGACTGCGATGAGGTGCGCGATTGGTACCATTTCTAATCTATTTAACTACATTATTCTTCGTCGTGGAATTCTTATGTGTCCTAAAGTATCCTAAAATAAAGTCCGTAATTATGCACAAGTAGTGATTCCATTTCTCAACCGCGATGTAGCCATTATTAGGAAGGAGGTGCTGTAAATGTATTTTGTCGAATAATTTGGAATGATTGTTTTTTGTACTACTTTACCCACTTTCTAACATACAAACATGGGAAGGCTTGTATCTACAGGTGAATGTAGTTCCGGAAAGGTGGTTTAAGTATTAATTCATAAGTACGTATGTTATTCAGGAGACGAAGGTCTGGAAGAGTAGAGAAGTGGGCAATAGTGCAATTCAAATCCGGTTCCTCTCTTCCTTCCTCCCCCTCCCTTTTTACGGAATTCTATTTTTCTTCCATGAAGCATTCTGCACGATTGTGATCAAGTTTTATCCAAAATCGCAAATTTTGAGATTCTCTTTGGGGAAGACTCGATCACTGCAGCATGTTGGAAGCTAAGGTCTTTTCGCAAGTACTGAAGAATCCAGTTTAGCGCCATGCATGAATAAAGGAAACAACTTTGTACCACTGTGTCGATTAGATTGGCGACTAAATTTAATCTCACCTGATGCAAAAGTGTGGATAAAGTGTAATGTTTTAGTTGCTTGTTTAACATCCAACTTTGGTAGCGGGTCATTGCGAATCCTGCCGGACGGCCTGCCCCCCAGGCCATGTCGGTAGCCTCCAACCTAGGGTGTTACTTCCCTTTGTGTTCCAAACAAAGTGTTCTGTATCTAGGCCAATCATGTTAGGCGGGTGGGAGACATTTTAAAAAATACCTTCTACTTTTAAAATAATAGTAAATAGTGTATCAATGCGGTCTGCCATACTTTACTTTGGATGCTAGGTGCAGCCTTATTATTTATGGTTACTCCGAGTTGCCGTATGATTCGTTGACTTCTTCTGTTCATTCCGCAATTCTTTTCAATAGCTTCATGCTAAATCCACACACCCTTTATGTAATGCTGCAAAGATAAATGCAAGTACTTCTAATGTAACTGCAGCTGGTATGTGATTAATGAACCACTCCCTCGTTTTTATCCCAATAAATTTTCCACAAAATTTAGTGAAAAAAAATGCAAATAAGTCTGTATTTGCTGCTAAATAAGTAAATGCATGCCCACAAACAACGCCATGCTGTCTCCACCAATAGGAGTGCGGCGGGCCCACACTAGCCAATCACGTGCGTGATCAGATAACACACTCTTGTGCACGTGTTTGACGTGACTCCTTTCACACATCTGGCACCGTAAGTCGGTGTATGACCAATTCCACCCGCCTATTGGTTAGGCTGGGTTCAGTGATCACGAGATCGGGTGGAGCATAAAAGTGGTAAATGTGAAGGTCTAATAAACTGCACGTTGGTATCCACACTAGATTAGGTTTTCAGTCACTTGACAAGAGGAATGGGATCCCAAGTATGCCAGCTAATAGGGGAATTTTCAAAGGGTCATGTGGGTGAAAGTTTGACCATCCACCTTCGGTAGAATGCATTTCAGTGTTATCCGTTATCGGTGGGGAAGGTAACGCTTCTTTAGCTCTTTCATTCCATCCAGGGAACTAGTTGGGTAATGTTCACTGCTTACTCAGTGGTGTCGCCACCAGAAATGTGTTCGCGTCACCAAGGTAATGGAGGCGTTGGCACTAGCCAAAAAGTCGACCCTGTTCGCTGACGCTAGAAACTGAAGGTCATAACTTCCACTTTTCGGCGCAATACTTCTTCTTAAGCCTTGGATACCCCATTTAATGTATGTAATGACTCAAAGATTCTCGCATCAAAATTGGCGCCAATCTAAGACCACCACCACAACCTCCCAGTGTACTTTGACCACGACTGAAGCACATCTCAGGCACCTCTTTATGGGGTGTTGAATCACGCCTTATTTAAACAAAACAGTTAAATTCTAGGCATAAAATTCCTCCTGACGACACTGAACCCGGTGGTTTCACTGATGCTGCAGCATCACGCGTGCATCGCTTGAAATGTCCTAGCAACCAATCACAATACGCCAACTGGATGCACGAGTTAGCGGGGCGGGGTGAGGGAGGGGAAGGGGGACACTGGCGAAAATCGATAAATTGCATGCACTTGCCCCGAGTGGCATGACAAGTTGACCTCACTGTGCGCGGACTTGCTGGTTTGCCTGCACTTGTCGCTTTGGTAATTTCAATCGTTCTTTTTTTTCTGGACACCATTTGTATCTTATCGTGTGGGCGTCTTGGCAACTTTGGCGGTGGAACTCGATTCGTTCAAGGTCATGAAGAAGTGATTAGTCGGCATGGAGAAAAGGATTGGAATTCTTTCATTTTTTAATAATGAATAGTGGGTGGTTGAGAGGGCAGTTTAACCGGGAGGGGGGGGGGCTCACTGAAGGGTGGTAACGAGGTGAGCCCTCCAATGAAGACTCCTGAAGAGAGCTATCGATTAATGATTGATTAATCGATAGCCCCCATGGACTCGTGAGTACTGTTCCCGGAACTCTGTTCAGATGGCTGAGGGATTGAGAAATAGCCGAGGAAGGGAAGGAGGTTAATTAAATTGGAAATGAAATTATGCGAAGGAGGCTCCCATTTGTGGCGGGGGAGGGGTGAGAAGGAGGGAGAGGGAGGATTTAATTGCAAAGGGGTGCACCCTTAAGTCATGCCTCTGGTAGTGGTGGGAATTTGGCAAAATGTTAGCTCACACACCCGAAAAGGTAGATATTCACTAATTTGGCACTTTTTTGTAACCACATGACGAAGCTTCATAAAATGCAACTGTGGGGTAGGGAATGAGTCTTCTTGGAACAAAAAAAAAAGGGAGGGGAATTTGAGATCGCTTCATAGAATTGGTAGAGTCGTCATTCTTCGGGCGAGAGATCTTAAATGATTTTCTTCAAAGACTCCTTTTATTCATCACTGCATCCCTTTTTACTCTCCCCCTCTCCCCCCCCAGTTGGAGGGCACAGGGAGTACCACCGCCTTAAGGCTGGCAAATTAACTTGTATAATGGAGATATTTTTGTGATTGATTTTGACGCAAAAAAGGTGGGATATAAAGTCAGTGACCAAAAATTTCGTGCTGCTGCCGTTACAAATGCAAGCGAGCGTTTACCCACGCGCCTGGATGCACATCCGTCTGTTGGTGCGCCGTCCTTTGTTCCCGTCTCCAGCTCTTTTTTTTTTTTTTTTGGCTGCTCTATGAAGACACTTCAACTCAGGCCAAGTTAATTGCGTAGATGTGGTAGCTGGGACTGGGGCTTAGGTGACAGAGAGGACCACTACTTCGATTGTGGTGATGAGCCACTAAAAGACCAAAAAGTGGCTAAACCACCTTTGCGAAGAATCTCCACTGAAGGACAGGTAATAACATGCAGCTATTGACAGGCAAATTGGAGGCTAAGATGTTAAGGTCAACCTTGAGTGAAATTTAGGTTGAGTGATAACAACCAAAAAAGACAGTTAAAAACAGGAGGCAAGGGCCATCAATGTCTCCCTGTCTGATGTTCTTCACGTCTTTTACCCACGCCGGAGGAGCGCGGTGCACATTTTGGATCAGTTGTTGTCTGCTTGACTAGCTGACTAGGTGACTGACAAATGAGTGGACAAAGATGACACTGGCTACTTCTACCTTTGGACGATCCACTACCCGTGCCACTCCACTTGCTCATTCACAGAAGACTTTGATTGCACTGTGTGTGTGTGTGTATATATATGGACTGGAATTGTGGTTAAGATCATCTATTCGTTCAACAAATTTGGAGGGTGAGGAAGAGATACCTGCTGAGGCGGCAAGGAGGAAGTGCCATTCTACTTCGCATAAGACAGCAGAAGAGCTTGTACTTCAGAGCTTGTCTGTGATATGATCTCAAATGACACTTAAAGATGGCAAGATCGAGGGAGGGAAGGGGGATGGGTGGGTAGAAGAAAGGAGGAAAGGCACTGTTGTATACTCTTCCTTGTCCCCAGGTTAATCAGATAGTATTTCTGCCTTTACTTGGCACTGACGATGACAGTGACATTACACAATCACATGACCCAACTCAAAATAGAACAAGAGAAGGTAATGGGCTAGAAGGAGGAGGTGAGACTAGAATGGACAGTTTGGAAACGGAGGTGACTAGGGCCAGGTTCTTTGATTTTTTTCTTGCTAAAACTCATTCGAACTTGACTGATTACCTCCTACGCCGAGGTTCAGAACCTGGCTGGCGTGAGAAAGCTCGAAGAACTGGCCAGATCAAAGGCGATTTGTGAGTCCATTCGGCTTCCAAGAATACATTAAACCACCTGAATGTTATTCCATTGGCAATGAAGAATGTGTAGATTACTTGCACGTAGCCTTTTCGAAAAAAAGTACAATGAATTGCAACTCCAATTAATCTTTCCAAGTCATAAAGTTCAAATTATACCCGACCGTTGAAAGCTAATTAATGGCAAGCATTCGATTTACTACAAATTAGTGAGTGGATGAATCAGTGGATGGATGGATGGATGGATGGATGGATGGATGGATGGATGGATGGATGGATGGATGGATAGACACAGACAGACGGATATACAGGTGGAGAAATAGATGTGTGGGGATAGCAAGCAGTAACGTAGCAACCGTGACTTCCGTAAGTTCAGGGGTACTGTATTCTGCCTTTTGGCTCTGAAATGTCGTGGACATAAAAAGTGTGCCGTTCCTCATGCTCAAGGTGGAACGTTTCCATCCCCCACCCTCCCATTTCTGATGAGACAACTTCAGAGCTCTTCCAAGTGGATGCATCCAGCACCATAACAAGTTGCCATAGGAATGGCTCTCAAGTTCTGGATCATGGTAGTCTGGACACATCAGTTACTAGACTAATTGAAGTGCTTCTCGAAGAATAAAAGCGTGTATTTCTCCTCCAACTTTAGGCATTATTGCATTGCTCCGCTCTGCACATGAATTGGTACAACCATTGTTCACTACAACGTTGTGACACAGTGTCACGTATATGTGACGATGATAATGGCCTTAATAGGTGTCTAAGCAGAAGCTGTTCGAGAAGGAGTAAAAGGAGTTAAGTTGAGGTAATTGTAGCCCACACCGTGGTGCCACCGTGTCACATTTTCTGTTACTTTTGCAGCTGTCTTTGCTGCTGCTATCTGTGATGACTAGGGTGTGTGGGCTGTGGGCGAGGCCTTAGGGGATGAAGGGGGTGAGTCACCCCATTGCCGGTAGCCCCCGCCCGTCTGTCCGTCCGTCCGTCCGTCCCTCCGTCCGTCCCTCCGTCCACTTGCCTGTCCGCTTGCCCGCCCTCTCTCTCTTTCGGTGTTGCGTAGCAGAAGTAGCAATAGCAGAACAGTGCCGTCTTATACCCACATCTTGGCAGCCAAGGGGTTGTTCGGGTCACGCCAAGACCTTTAGAAAGGGATGTTTACATGACAGACAAATAGGGTCTCCTCCGAACAAAGGCCTAAAATTTGATCCTCCAGAGGCAAACTACCATCAGTAGACGACCTCAAGTGGTCGACCGCTCAGAAGGGTGACAATTGATTAATCGTAGTAGCTTCCAGTGTTCCTAGGCCACAACCTCGGTAATCAGTGCCGTCAATAGCCAAGTCAGCTAGGGTTTGACATCTCTAATTAGTGGACACATAGGCGTCAGGCTAAGTACAATGATCTGGTTTTATTTTTCCACCTCATAGGTAGTAAATTCTAAGGCGAATTGATCATATCTAACCATGTCATGGAATCACCTCCACCTGACAAGCCACCCACCCTTGACATATTATCATTCACTGGTGATGATGGATGCACGTAAAAGGAAGGATTTGTATTCTAAAATACCTTCTCTGTGTGTTGTGTGTAGGTGAGACAAATTTATCTTCCTTGACATGTTTGTGCTAAACACGAAGATAAAATCTAGCCTTTTGCAAAACAATCTAAAAGTGGATACAATTTTGGAAAGAGACTGTACCGGTGTGATGGGCACAGAGTGCCCAGACCTCTACCTGATCATAGCCATCATGTGAATGGGGAATCTAACCAAATTTATTCGTGTGTGAAGCGAATAATATTTACATGATCAAATGTTTCGAGTCGCCTAACTGAAAGCCCTTATATGAGATACATGGACTGGGAAATTCTGCAGATCCTAAACATCTTATTGGTGGAATGTGGTTCTTCCATAGCAAACGATTAAAACATTTATGCTGGTGCTTTCATATCATTTTTGAAAGAAATAGTCGATTAGAGTGTGTTTTGATGTCTCCAATGCCAGCACCATACAGCTGTGACCTCCAAGCTATCTTGTCAAAATCACCTGTCACAAATATGTGACGCTTGTTCTTTATTTGTGGTTGCATGGAGCCTCGTGGTAGATGGATTAATTGTATTTATAGTACTGCAATAAGTAAAGATAGAGGATAATTGCATCCTTTTTGACCTTTGAGAGGCTTTTTAATTGGTCAAACAAGTTGATGACAAATTATCGTCATTAAACTAGTAAAACATTCAATCCATGGTGGTAGGCCTAACTGGAAAATGACTTTGCAGCGTAAACTCTTCAACCTCCCTCAATTTAGCTTCAATCATGGTGGAGTGACATTCCAGTCGCACCATTTAAATCAATGCTCTGTCAGGCCTTCTGGCAAAGCCCCTGCTACTCTCCTGAACCTCAAATCACATGATGTCATCTAGGGGACCACTAGAGCGAGGAAATGTTAGCAGAACAAGTAAGAAGTAAAATAAATACCTACAGTTCTAATAGCTAAAATTCAAGGTTGTCACCAGTCCAGTTTCACAAAAGGCCGTCTTTGTGAATCAGGTGGAGGATTCTGGCCTCCGCTTTTGCCACCTGGACGTGCAGCTTACAGTTTAGTCATGGCGGACCTTCAATCTTGTACTGAGAGCTTAAACACGTAATCTCAACAGTGGGGTCAGCAGTTTGGCCCCCTTGCACCCATCCATGTCAGGGAAGTGCGATAGCAAAGTGGCAAGACGTAGAACTCATATTTGTGTTACGTCACATATTCGTGACCAATAATGAGGAGGTGCGATACTGACTGTAAGACAGCACCAACTCCAGCTGGAGACGAGTTATTAATTCGGTAACTGCTCACATTAACTACACCGACATCAATCTTGCTAATGCTGACAACGACGCCAGCACTGAGTTGAATATACTAATGGTACCAAAGGTACCCCCTCATCCACGAGACGTTAGTCATCGGTTGGGGACACATCTGATGGTGACTCGACCAGCCCTGTCTCCTACGTCCTCCCCTCCTCTCCTTCCCTCCAGTGATGACTCAATTCTGGAAACAGAGAGGAGATACCCGCCCTACTTCTGCTTCTACCTCTCCCCACAACAGGCGAGGGAGTCAGGTAGAGAAGGCTTGAAGGCTTCAAGGGGGAGGGGGTCGAAACAACCTCATGCAATCATGTCTGGCGTTTAAGCAAAACGCCAACTTCGGAATTTAAGTAATAACTGTAGTAATACTGACAACCTTAGCTCATTTTCTGGCTTGAAGTCAAGACCATCCTCTCCTCGTCCCTGCCTATGACCTCCCATACCTGTACACGAATAATGAACTTTCGCTCATTTGGCGTGCTTTATTGCATCTTCAGGATTAACTCGGCACGCTAGGCAATAAACTGGCGCTTTAGGCAAGATATCACCACTTTGACTGGCGCTTTGATGTGCCTGGTAGCACTAATTAGCGTCGCACACACCGGATGAAAGCATGCAGGGGACAATTAGGCCTGCTGACTGAATTGGGATCTCCAGATCTCCTATTTAATTCTAACAGGATTAGTTTGTCTCGAGGTCTTCCCGCATCAGCAACAAATCCACTTCCAGGTTTGCATCTTCAGAAAGTATTGAGACAACGCTGATGACAGTGGAGTGAAGACAAGGAACCGACACATAGAAGCAGTTCATGGAAGAATTCAAACCATCTAGTGTCAATTAATGTGCTTGAGGTCCCAAGAAGTTCAATTCGACAGTCTGACAGCAAGGCGGACAGTTTGGCCAATCACTGCTGAGATTGTTGGCACGAGATGAATGATCGCTCTAGGCACCGTGTTAGGCATCCAAAGCAGGCCGGAAGATGTTTCCATTCCGTCTCTTATTTCTTTCTACACCTCTTCTCTGCCTTCCTACCAGTTCCACTCATTGACTCGTCCGCCTCATGCTGTCTTGGGAGTAACTCAGGTGTCACAGAAACTGTCCCACTTAATTTTAAATGTTAATTTCAGTTTAGTAGTGCAACAACGTAGCCACTTAAGTCAGTCCAACACCAGAGTAGGTCATGGATGGTCACGTGGCGAGGGAGATGTGTTTACACTCTGCCGACAGAAGAGGATGACATTGACAGACCTTTTGTATCCTGTGTATGCATCACAGCAGTTAAGGAAGGCACAATATGATAATTAGCAGAGTTCCATGCCTATGATGACTCACCATCATCATCATCATCGTCATCAGCACCGCCATTTGGCGTCTTGAACTTTTGGCACAAGAGACATTAGCATACATCTGCGCTATTCGTAGTCAACCACACCGCAGGTCGAAACTACTATCATCGTCACAGCAGAAGCTTCAGTCGCTTGAAGTGGAGGCACAGCCAGTGATTTACTTGATTGGAAATGTACATGCATAAATACATGGAGGTGTATAGACGTGCATGTGTACGAGCGTACAATTCACATGTAATTGGGGGGGGGGACGGGTGCNACGTGCATGTGTACGAGCGTACAATTCACATGTAATTGGGGGGGGGGGACGGGTGCAGGGGGGAGGTGGCACAGGAGAACCCTCCATCCCGCTCTATACACAATTTCCACCAGAAGGGGGAAAAAAAACAACCAAAACTGGGGAGGGAGAGGAGAAAGAACTAAACAACTAAACAACATGGACACGAAGTAGAGGAGAGGGATCACAGTTGATTATACGCCGTTATTAAGGATTCCCATCCGCCTACGTGTGTGAATGAGGGCGTGTCGGCGAAGGTCATACATTCTAACAAAGGTGGCAGGACACTCTTCACAGGCGTACGGTCGTTCTCCAGTGTGCCGACAGATGTGCTCTCGCAGCTTATTCAATTTGGGGAAGATTTTAGTGCATCCAGGCATAGGACAAATGTGTCGTCGCTTTCCAAAAGGTCCCGAAATCACTATTGCCTTCTCCGCCAGTGCCGAGGCAGAGGGTGTAGCAGCTGCCTTGCTGGAGCGTTGAACGAGAGGTAGCTTATTTGTTGAAGTCGACGCCACTGAAGTGATTGTAACGTTGGGAGGAGTGGAAGTGACCGTGGAAACGGGTGTTGAATCGGGATCTGCTTTAATTGTGACGTTCAAAGGAACTTGAGGAGCCTCCTCGCTCGGTGCGGTCGCGACTATCGGTTGCAGCTGGACTCCAGAAGTCAGAGCTTGGACGAGGTTGAGAATTGCCGGTTGGGGATTGGGAGACACTCTGGAGATGAGTGTCGGAGGCTGAGAGAACACCGCTGTCAAAGTTCTGGTAGCTGGTATGGAGGTAACAAGGTTTGCCACTTTGGTAGACGAAGACTGGTGTGAATTTTGAGCCTCTGAATCGGTTGCAATACCGGTGCTTGTTGTTGATGTTGTGTGAGTCAGCTGATGACGTTTGAGGCCATAAGGCCGGCTGAATGAAGCGCCACAACCCTCCTGTTCACAGACGAACGGTCTTTCGCCGGTGTGTGATCGAACATGTTCCCGCAGTTTGTTTAGCTTCGAGTAGGCTTTCCCGCAGTTTTCGTGAGGACAGATATGCTTTTTTGCAGGATCACTACTAGCTGGTAGGAGGTGGACGAGTTTGTGACGCTCAAGATCGTCGGAATTAAAGTAACGCACATTGCAGTTCGGTTGATCGCAATAGAAGGGTCCAACACCGGTGTGAAGACACATGTGTTGATTCAGACGATGTCTGCGAGCATAAGAGCGTTGACAATTGGCGAATGGACAGAAGTGACGTGATCTTCGATTGTCTTCACCACTCTTTACAGCCTTTCCTTTCTCTGGGAGAACTGAGGTAACGAGGAGAGCTTTACCAGGGTTAGGAATGGACTTCTTATGCATTGTAGAGTGCTCGTAGAGGTCCCGACGTCTCTTGAACCTCGAGGTACAACCGGGTTCAGGGCAGACGAAGGGTCTTTCCCCAGTATGGATGCGGATGTGTTCAACGAGGTTAAACCTCGAGGCGAAAGCCCGACTACAGCCGGAATGTGTACATATAAACCGCTTTGGACGTGGAACTGTCTTTACAGAGGTTAGAACCGTGCCAGACCTTGTCACCAAACCGGCAACTGGAGGACTCTGTTTACCACTTGTCAATGAAGTGGGCTGTTCCGGTTTCACCTGGATGGGAGCACAAGGCTGAGGACAGACTACGTTCGGTGGAGGAGGAGCAGTCTTGGACGTTGAATTCCCCATCAGTGTTGAGGGAGGAACAGTTGTCGGTTGTGACGGTGAAGGTGTGGATGAGGAAGCTGCAATGAGGCTAGTGAGAATAGGGTTAGTTTGGGGTGTGCAGACTGTTGGCGTCGGATTCACTGCACCCCTCAAAGACATCAAACCTGGTAGCGTGTTGGAGAGTGAGGTAGCTAGATTGATTAGAGCCGAAATGAGTTGCGTAATCTCGGCTATTTGATTGTTCAGATTGATGTTTTTATCAATTGCCACCAATTGAGCAAAGGATATCATCGATGCAGAGATGGAATTAGCTAGCTGCGTTATCATATTTGAAGTAGCGCAATTTACGAAGATTCCATAGAGTAGCGGATCCGTTGAAAGAAGACTTTGTAGACCCGTGTTTGAGATCGGTGTTGGAGGGGGAGGAGTGGCTGGTGTGAGATTTAAAAGTCTAGCTGCCTGAAAGCCACTTAGTGGTTGAACCATGAAAGACGTCTGGGGAGGGAGGGGGGCTGGAGAGGGCTGAAAAGTTAGAACGTTGTTCGAAGAGGTGACCAGGAACCTCGGCGATTGCTGGGTACTTTCTACAGTTTGGTTGTTTGGCTTCGCATTCAATGCATGAATGATTTGACTGAGCAAAACTGGGTCGGTAGTGACCACGTTTTTATTGGAATCCATCGGTTCGGATGGGGGAGAAAAAGGCGGCGATGGTGGAGGAGGGGGTGGAGGTATTGGTTCCGAAACGGCCTGAGCTGCTACAGCAGCTGCGGCCTCTTGTTGAGCTTGAAGAGTTGCCTCACGAAGACGATCTTCGTCGGGATCCGTGGGCTCGACAACGACTAATTCCTCTTCCTCGTCAATGTCCATTATGACCCTCTTTAGTGGTCTAGGGGTGGCCGCAGATAACGAGGTAATGGGAGCCAGAGACGGTGAAGTAACTGTCGCGATGCCCTCCTTGGTCAGAGCGTCGAGCATAATAACTGCCAGAGAAATAGACAACGCGGCTCTCACGACGCGTTTTAGATTCGTCAAATGAGGCGGCTAGGCTGTGTGCGCCGCCAACGAGTTGTCCTTCCCTGCGCTTACAGGTCACCACCAATCAGTGCGCGACCTTGTAGTGGGTCAAAGCGCGCGCGTGCGTATGTGCGCGTGCGCGCCTCTCGTAATTGCGTGAGATAGACACACACTCACGCACGCACATACGCGAATGCACGTGCGCACCTAAACGAGGACCGCGTCTTTTGGCGTGCGCTCGCCAGCTAGCTAGCTCTCCATTTCACACTGCCACCAAGACGAGCAGCCTCTAGCTGACCCTGTGATTGGCTAACCATCTCTGGACCAACGGGTTGCCACCGCCGTGGTTACTGTGCGCGATCGAATTCGGCTAGGTCGGGCTTTCGGTGTTTCTCAGATAGCCCACCCTCAACATTCACATCTCGAATCGGTTTGGTGTGTTGACGGTTTAGAGACTAATCACCAATCCCACCCTCCACGCCCTTGGAGGTCCCCCTTACGCGGTTAGAACGCTTTTGCTCCATAGCATGAGTCAACACAACGTCATGATTTAAGCTGGCAGATCACTTTTGCAATGCGGTGATACTAATAAAACCTTCAGTACAGGAAAAGTTTAGCATTACATGTGTATACAGCACACCGACAGCGGTGGCCTTCAAAGGACCTAGTTAAACCCCACCCTAACCCCCACTCCGGGCCCACCGTCAGCCCCGTCACAGCCACGGCATACTAATCGATTAAACTGAGGGTTGATCATGCGTGCGTGCGTGCGTGCGTGTGCGTGTATTCACACACCAGAACACACACGCACGCACCCCATATGTGGGGCAGCTGCTGCGACCGCGACACATGACTTCAGCTCAGGTGAAAAAACCGGGTTGTGAGCAGACCCCAGTGTAGAGACCACTGAACCGGAATTGATTCCGCCTCCAGTCTACGGCCTCCACGCACACTACACGTGACCCCAGTCCTAGCGGACATGGCCTTCCAGCCTTTTAAAGCATCATGGGCGTGATGAGGGCGGAAGCACCTTTAAGGGTGCTTGATATGTCTCCGTCATGGCTATTGGAAGCCTTTTCCTTAGTAGAAAAATAGCTTCGTGCTGTTGTTTTCAGCACAAATAGATCCGGTTGACATTCACTGCCCTCGTCTGCAACCTCAAAAATGCAGCTATTGCTGGTCGAGTGGTACGCATATGTGGTGCAGCCTTTTTTTTACTCATCTGCAGTAGCACAAAATCCTGCCAACGAAGTAGCTGTGGACGACAGCAAGTAAATCGGCTAGTTTGGTAGTACAAAAGTCAGCGTCGTTAGTGGGATATGATGGAACGTCTGAGTTGTCCGTCAATAGAACAGTGCTTGGTCTCTGTCCGCAAAGCGTCGACTTCAATTTCGCTGCCTAAAAGATCAACTTTTGAAGTAACTGATGCAAGACTGGTAAAAGGTCTCTTTCCTTTTAGGATCATTCTATCCTCGCATGACACCGAGACTGGCTCACCCATGTCCAACCATAGGCTTGGTGTCTTCGAAGAAGGTTAGCTTAATTTTCGGATGAAAATTAACACTTTTTTTGGATTCAATTTTACTCAAAACGAAATAACATTCAGAAATGGGTGTTAGGGTGATAACCCCAAGAGGTGAGTAGAAGTTTTGTGCGTATTTTGTGAGAACCGGTTGTGGTGCTCTGCTGACCCGCATGTGAGCTCTCTCTCTCTCTCTCTCTCGCTCTCGCTCTCTTACACATTCAAACAGGAATTGCATGCACTAACAGCACTCACCGGGTTGCCAGTGGCAACGCCTGTGCCACGGCCACGCCATGGGTTCGATCGATTGCGCGCCTGCACACGCCTCAGGCGAGAGTCTGATTGGCTACGTGGAAATACCCGCCCTGCGAATGGGCGTAGTCGCAAACACGTACTTTGGTTAGGTGTGCGTGAGTCAAAACACTATTTATATACACATATATGCATGAGTGTGTTTGTGTGTGTGTGTGGTGTAATGAGGAGGTGGGAAATTAAATTCGGTTTAAAATTGCCCAGAGGAGCAGAGTGATTATAGAGGTGTTTTGCTAGTTTCCCCCTCTGAACTCAGATGTGATTGGTCGAGCTCCCCTATTGGCTGATCGATTTACCGATTTTGTCTATGTTACCTTGATCACAAGTCGGTTGGTATTTAATCTAGAATGTCAACATTTAGAAACACTTTTTTTAAAAAAGGGATTTAAAATTGACGTCCAGCTATTAAAATCCGTAAAAAGGTTTGAAGATTGGGTACCAACTTCACTTGTTGCGAGCACTTCAAATGACAACGTTGAAGGTCAGAGGTTATCCCACTTGAGATGGTGGTAAACCAGCCTTAGCTGGTGTGCTTTCTTCAAAGGAAATATAAGTTGTGGGCAATGTTTTGTCGTAATAGGTGGTAACTCGCACCCTGAAGTGTTGGTGTTACTATCCATTGCGTCAGTGGAATACAGCAAACATGCAGGATGAAAAAAAAGGAATGTCTCCACGGTTTTCCCATTACCTTAGTAACAAGGAAGATAAAAGACGGAGTAAGTAATTGGTCTTGGCAGAGTGTGCCATGTGACTGCTTCTGTCTGGTCAATTGGGGATGCCTTTGCTGTTGGGTGTAAGAGTTGTCATCCAGGGCGGTGGATAACCACTCAACCGCGTAAGCTGTTACTAAGGTGGAGAAACATTGTTCTGTCAAATTCGGGAGCTGGGGTATTTCCTTTCCAGGGGGAACTGAAAGATTCAAAGCCAGTCATACAGGCGCATAGTGGTAGTAGGGAACTTTTGACGTCCACCTGGCTGCGTCTATGACCACAAGGCATGAAGAAGGAGGGGAAGAAGAAGGCGTCCTTAACCTGTATGACAATTTAAGAAGTTATAAGGAGGGTGAGTGCAAGTACTATATCTGCCAACGGTCCAACTACTGGCATTTGCTGTCAGAGTTGGGTAGTTACATTCACTCTTGACAAGTATTATGCTATCATGGAGGCGGAGTGGCCATTTCCTCCACCAGGCGGTCGCTTGCCGTTTGTCAGGTACCTCAAGACTCCACCCTCCAAACTTAGGTGGTGAGATAATTAACACCCTCCAAGTGGGGGTGACACCGACAATTCACCTCTAAAAGAATAGAAAGCCATTCAAATGGAATTGTGTTCTTGTTGCTGTTAGCAACGCTTACACATTGGCAATTCATGGTCACTTGCAGTGACGCGGTTGTGGAACATCGAATACATTGTATTTCAAGTTTACCATCATCCACTTAGACGTATTAAAAGCCCTTAATGTTAAATTCGATACAAACACTTTAATTTGATGTAAAAAGGGCATTAAAAGTGTAAAAACGTCTTCGGTTCTTGATAATTTTACTTTAAGAAATATTAAATTATGCGGAGATCTAATAAGTAGAGGTAACCAGAAAAATGGAGGCAATTTATGCGCTTTACTAAACCATCATTCCAACTAAACTCGAATTGGGCAATTTCCTCCACTTCCTAGTGCTCTGATTCACCCGCCCCCCCCTCCCCTTCCTGCTCCCAAACCCCTCCGTCCCACACCCGCCCCAAAATCAAGGTTCGCGCTGCACTTTGGTGGAGAGCGTCGGCGTCCCAACGTCTTGGTACAGTAAACCCTTCCCCCTCCCTCCCCCACCCAATCAATAGCTGCTAGCCCCTGAGAAATTCGCCCTTACGACCGTCTACCTCCAGACCCGATTTGATTGGCTCCCTTGGCTTCCCGCCTGCTTCAATCTGAGTGGGCGACTTCAGTGCGGGCGGTCCCGCTGGCTGGCGTTAGGCGTGGATTTGCGGCAGCGAGTGGTCTTACCGATTACCACTTTGACAGGCAAGTTTTGGGGACAGCTCGGCCTTAAACCATTGCAAAAAAAAAGAGAGTCTCTTCGTTGGGAGATTTTACAGTGTGAAAGACAATAAGAGACATCGGTGATTAGGAGAGTTGAAAACAGCATAGTGGAGCCATATTTAGCACTACGGTTCCACACACTCGCTACCAGCATAAGGCATTAGCTTATATTAACTGTGCTAGCTCCCAAATAGACCATAACCAGATTGAGTTAAGTGTGAATAAAGAGAATAGATGAGGAATAGTGTCGGTCTGAGGACGAGTTGATCCGATCCATGGTACTGCAGTGGCCTATTTTTACCTCTAAGACCCTTCCATAAAAAAAAACGGGTTAAAGCCTATTTTTGGGGCTAAATAACCGAAAATAATTAGCGTCTACGTCCACCTGTTACCCACTGCCTAGTCACTGCTCTGATACCCATTTTGCTGAAATGCAATCCACCTACAGTGGTTATTATTTATCCAGGGCACTTCCAATCTTCATGTTTTTTTGGTATAGTTAGCTGGACTTCTAGAACGATCTGTCTTCTTCATATCATTACAAACACTTCATAACTTTCAATTTACTCGTAAAAGACTTTAAGCAGGGGAGACTTCTTTTCAACACCAAGGTTACGTGCTGTCAGAGCTAAATTTGTTCTTCTCAGACACCTCAACTCTTCCTAACGGCGTGCTCTTCCTCCCTCTTTATAAGCTGAAAAAGCAGCTACATTCTCCTAACGAAAGTAGTCACATGACACGCGAACCAGGACAATTTACAAAGTCTCCATTCATCTTCGCCGCTTTCGGCAAAGTTATTGTGGCTCTGGTGGTGGAGATGTTCGGATCTCAAGGTTACTTGCGATCAGTCCCATTTACTCAAGTTCAACTACATGCATTTTACGCCTTTTTAAACACTGAATACAAGTGTCATTACGTAGATTTGTAAAAAGAGCCCTACTTCTCACTAAGCACGAACAATCCTCTGTTGAAGCGGGTCTTTTGTGGCATCTGAGACGTATGCCAAGGTAGACAGCGTCAAAACATCTCAATCAAACAGGATCAGGTAATCTTGGGTTGGGTTGATACAAGACCTTTTATTAAGACCACCAAATCTTAACTTCTACAGTTTCGGTTGGGATATTTCCAAGCCTGCTACCCAAGGCACATTCGGCGTCACACATGTGTGACATGTGGTCCTAACCACCTTACTACTTCTTTGGTCACACAGATTGGTTGATTTTAAACCAATACAATTGAGGAGACCGCAAAAATACCAATGGGTGGCATACAATTACGATACATTCGGACTATGTTACTTTATTTGCCTGGGAAATCAGCATGGCTACCACATTTCGGCTATCCAAGTGATTAAATTTTGCAAAAACAGTCGATATTTACTTAACAGTGAACGGTATCAGTAATAAAAACATCAAAACATGTGATAAACATCCTTCTGGAGGAGGTTGATCATTAAATATATTTTAGAAAAAAATGATTGGTCAGGTCGTTTAACCAATCAATCAGCGACCACCAAATAAAGACAAAAGAGCAGTCTCCATAGCCACTGGCTAGTTATGTTTGAGTTTCTAGCTAATAGGTACTTGGCTCACCAAGAAGATGCATCTCCTTGCTTCTATAACTATTTCTAGGGTCCCAGGGCAGCGTGCCTTTTGTGCCTATTTCACAGTGCTGTGATTGGTTGAATTGATTGATACTTTGTTCTCTCGAATTTTAATTGAGTAGCTAGTGGTAATTAATCGTTGCAAAAGCAATTGAGGTGATAGCATTTATAAGTATGTCCCAACCCGTCTGAGCACAGACGCTTTATGCAAAGTAAAAAATTTGGTCGCCTTTAGGAAGGGATACGAGACCTACTTCAGTAGTGTGTTTACACCTCAAGAGTTAGTTCGATGTGGCTCGGGCTTCTGCCCGCTTTTACACCCTCCTTCATCCTTCAAAGGGAAAGCACCAACAATTAGTTAGTGGAAATCTACTAGGAAAGCAAGAAATCCTGCTCCTGTATGAATAGAGAATCTCAGAGCTATTGCAGCCAAACCTGGGATGCCTAATCTGGAAAAGGCAGTGTAACAGCTCGAGATTCGACAAACTTTTTACTGATTTGTAATGATTTCCCCATGTTTAGTGCATCCACGGTCAGATTTTTAGACGGAAGTCTATTACCACACCCACTGGGATTTATTATTGCAAAATGCCATCAGCCCTCATTAGTTTTTTCTCGCCCTACCCCAAAGACAGTTAATACTGGCAGAACACAAACACTCCACATTTATTTAATAGATTTAAGCTTCACCAACGCCCTTGCGACACGAGTTGATGCAACTGGTAGCCGGATTGCTAAAAAAGCACGTGTCACACGTTTACGACTGCGGGCTTACTTTTGCCCTCAACGGCGTATTCGCATTGGCAGTGGTGTTAGTGGTGACACTACTGGTTGCGGCGACCTGATTTGGCCGAACGACGCGGAGCCCCTTGCCGGTAAGTGATGATGCACGATGGTCAGAGTGAAAGGTAGGTGGCACTGCGGTGCACGGTGTTGTCTCTTGATTGGCCAAAGCCTAGGTCATACAGCACAGCGCGGCACAGCATGCCACAGCAGCAAAGTGGCAAAGCACTGGGGACGTAATGAACGATTTGGGGTTAGGCAGATGGCGAGGACGCACATTAGGCACGGGAGGCGAGGAACAGGTTTGAGTCTACCTGCGGGTAGGCGTTAGCATAGCCCCTAGTGTTTGTTGCTAAGCCAACCCACACACAATTGGGCTGGATACGCGTGCTTCTTCCGTCTCCGCCTCCCGCTTTCCCCACTGCCCGCCTGCCTGCCTGCCTGCCCGCCTACCTTTCACCTGCGTTAGTTGGGCGGTGACCCCCTGCAACCAATCAGAGGACCGCATGGGGGCGGGTAGTTTGATGGTGTGTGTATGCACGTACACTTTTCCGCGCTCCCACAACAGAGCATCACTAGGCGTGGCCCCTCTTTCCACGCAATGGAAGCTTGTGGGGCTAACGATGGTGGGGGCCGACGGGTTTGGAGGCACCTCAGAGGGCATCAAATGAATAGTGGGACAAGTCCGCGCTTATTTTGGAAGAAATTCGAAGCGGCAAGAAATCGTCAAATCAGCGGTGACTCGCATAAGGGATGCTGTTGAATGCTACCACCACCGAAACCATCTAGGATAGCTTTGGCAGATATGGACACCTGCGATCATGTCATTGCTTAACACACTGGTGGTCAAAGGGTTGGATAAAGTGTTCGTAGCCACAGTCCCGATGGGAAATAGACCAGCGTAACACCACCGGACTGGCCAATCCAAATTCTGCCTGAAAGGAAAAGAAATGCAAATCCCTTTCGCACCAGTTCCTTTACGACAGGATCTGATACAACCGCTTACGGGAAAAACTGATAAAACACATGTCACATCCCTGTGACGGCGGACCTGGATCTGAAAAAAGAGGCTACACACTAACATTTAATATGGATACTTCGAACATAGCATGGATGAGGAATAAGTGTTGCAGCGTTTGCTTTAAAACTCCAAAATTGTCGAGCCCTTCTTAGATGTTATGGCCCTAGAGACTCTCTTCACACTACCGCGACCCACAAGTATTTCTAGTTGTTCCTCAGCTTAAACAAGACAAAAGGAAATGAGAATTTTGCACTGTCTCTCCTAAGGTCTTGGCATTAGCGCGGTGGTATTCATGCAAGCATTAAAGGTGGTGCTTCCGCTCTAAATTGCAGACCAGTTGCTCATTAGAGATCTTTGGATGTAAACTGCACCATTCGAAAGTGAAGCTTTCAACTAATTCCCTCTTCAGGTTTATCACTAACATTTAACCTCCATTCTTTCGGAAAGAAAAGCTCTCGAGGTTTGAAGTTAACCATTAAGAGCCACTTAAAAACGCAGATCTCTATTCTATAGCCCAAGTCGATGCTGAATTCATTATCACACTATTGAGGGTGCAAGGAAGGAGAAGTAGGTTAGTTTGAGAGCCATAGAAACAAGTTTGTGGCATACAGAAGCCTCTTGATTCAACAAACAGTCCAGCTGTCTGATTGGTCCAATTGGCAAGAGTTGACTACATAGCCATTGTGCACACGAAGTATTCATAATCATCAATTCCCACACAAAAAAGATTTGCTTTGTTGCATTAAAGTTAGCCAAGATTTAGTTCAGCATTCCAAACTGTAGGAACGCCTTTTTTAACCCCCTATCCCAAAGTAAATTAAGCCTTCATCAGAAGTGACTGCTCAGGTTAGTGGTTCAAAACCCGATGAAGATGATTGGATAGTCCTCCAAGTTGAATTCTTTCTGTGCATCATCATTTGGATGGAAATTGTAGTTAGCTTTTCGTTTTCCCAAACATACACGCCACCCACAGTATAACCAAATATGCGATCTTACAGGCGAGAGCATAAGTGTGATGAGTCACTGGGGGGTGTGAGGCGACTTACCACAATGAAAGCAGGAGGCAGCAGTAGTTGCCCCTGCATTTGATGCATAGCAAGCCCCCTCTTCCCGGCTGTGGGATGGATAGTCTAGTGGATAGACACATCGTACGCACGCACTCACACCTGCGTCGACATTTGTGACAGGTTGACACCACCGTCACCATCATCTGTGCCACAAATCCAGAGGTCTTCTCGAATTCATTGTTGGAGATGCGACCTCGTCTCAAGAAATTACACATCTTGGTAACTGAAGTGACTTCGGCTACTTTATAACGAATCAGCTCGGAAGATGGCATGTTCTGTACACTGTCTCAAACCTGGATTCTGGTCCTTGTAAAAATTAACGCCACTGACAAGGAGAAATAGTCTGTTTCAAGGATATTGATCTCCTGGGTGTCATGTGCGAGAGCAAATACCGCGACTAGTCTGCAACACATTCAAAATAAGTCGGATAAATCCTTTTTTTGGATGCTCTTCCGTCCTGAAATAGCTACTGCAATTTTGGCTTTTTTTCCGTCCAACTTTGTGCCATCTAAAGGACGTAGAATGCAAAAGCAATCAGTCGGTACAGGAAGAATGCTTGACTGTTTTTCCCCAAACACAGTAAGAAAGCCTCCAGAAGACCGATTTTTTTGGAATAAAGTACCAAGTGCTCGAGATTCTTCCACGTGGTGGCACTACTGAAGCACTGACCACCCAGTGCCGCTTAGCCCCGCCGAATAAATGTTTCATTGTGCACTATGACAATAACAGTTCCAAAATTGATCCTCATTGTAATCAGTTTTGTGAATTAATTGTTTATAAACAATCAAGGTGGTTACCATCACACCCTGCAAAAGTGCATTCCATGATGGAGTGCCTTTTCAAAACAAAATCAGTACCTTAACTGCTACAAACACTCCGAACTGCCTTCTGTGGATCCGAAGTGACTGCTCACCACCCGACCGAAGCAGTGGAACCTACAGTCTTCCCTCAATTGTGCGCCCACTTAGCAGACTAGACCTTGGACCTCTAAAGAGACTTGAGACATCATTGATAAGAGGTTGAATGACCCCTTCGTTTACCTATTTTAGGTTCCTCCAAGGAAGGTGGGACAGTGAGAAGGTTCTTCCACATCCACCTGATGAATGACTTATGGTATCTTTTGTCCAGTGAGTCAATTCCCCCTGTGAGGTAGAATGAGGCCTACCTCACCCGGAGGACAAACTCTGTGTCATGTGCTCCATGAGCAACGGAAGAAGAGCATTCCACGCGTTCAGTCACCTGCAGCCACAACCACAAGGAGTGGACAGAGAACGATTCTCAAGAGTTTATCATCAGCAGCATTTTCATTCCAGACTCAGATTAAATCTCCATTCTTGCAAGACGAGGAAGAAATGTCTAGGTCGAAATTGATCAAATTATCAATGCCAGATTAACCAAGATGAGAAGTTTTGTAAATGCTCAAGCTGATTCCAAGACCAGTGGATACGTTTCTGGCATAGAGGCCAAATTCAAGTCAAAGTAGAGTATCTAGGTGGAGTATTTCAAGCACACTACTCCCGGTTTGCTTTGACTATCACTAATCAAGTCGAAGAAGTGTTTGCAGGACATTTCCATCGGACCAAAAGCTACAGCAACATCAAGGCAATGCTTTCTAATCAGCCATCAACGCACTTCCCTGAAACGGCCGGCAAGCAGGACGCATAGATACATTTTATGGAAAAAAAGTTGGAACGTTCTTGTTGAGGCTTAGAATTAATGCGACCCCATTGCATCTGCAATTTGAATGAGCTTTGCTTCGGTGAGTTCCTCCTTCGCATCAGCCAACACCGAGAGCACAACCCGACCAAATTTGGTCTGAGTCTTCTTCACCGCCTGTACAAATAGTCCATGGTGACGTGTTCCAACCTAGTGGATAAAAACCACCCCACTCAGATCATCAAAGAAGCAAGTATTCTTTAAAATAACTTAAATTAAGCTGTACCTGATCAAAGAAGGTGTAGGGAAGATGTCGAGCCACGGCTTGGGCGTCGTTGAAGAGAACTGCAAAGGCTGTTTCGCGATTGGGCAGCCAAACATTGGCCATGTAGCGCTCGACTTCATCCGCCGATGTTAGCAGCCTCGCATAGTCGCTGCGAAATGACTGGATCTCTCTGTCCTGCAGACAATTATGGGCGGGTTAAAATAGTCCCAAGAGAGATGAGAGTGTGGCACATTAAAAGGAGCACAAACTTTGGAATGTGGAGGAAATTTTTGATTTAATTTGCACACTAGGTGAGGAAATCGATCCTCCTTGGGCGAGTCGAGGTAGAGAAACATGAGCTGAAACAGCAAAAAAGAACATTCAATTGGTAGACAAAGATTTCGGACAGGCGAAAATTCTTCGCAACTCAGTGACCTCAGTCAGTACCCATCACACTACGCTGCGTTGGTTTCGCTCTATGCTTCCAGACTAGTGTGAAATTTTTATTGCATTTGCGCCTGCAGCAAATTGCACCGCATTGCCGACAACGGTAAGGAGACACAACTCATGCGAATAGGCATTCCGATTTCGTCGGTTGGCCATCAGATCTAGGCGGTCCTGAGGGGGAGCGCCGGCCACGAATTGATGAGTCCATAGCAGTATCAAAACTCCACTGATTTCGTGCAATCACGCCACACCTATCTTGAAAGATTTGGAAACGCCCATCAACTTACCCAGAGTGGGGGAGGAGGAGAGGTGGACAAAATTTAAAAAAGAAAAAGTGACAATGAACACTATCTCGACGAAACCAAGTTAAATTATACATTTTATGATAAACGCACATTTTGATGACGAGACAACACTTACGAGTTTGTCCACGTCGCGCTTGTAACAAAGGAGAGGAGCCTGGAAGGGACTTTCGCGTCCCACAGCAGCAGCCAGAGCCTCAGCGGCTTGAGAGAGTTCCTCCAAGATGAGCATAATTTGAGGATCCGTGGAAGTGGTGCAACATTGTTTTGCAAGGTCGTGGAGACGCGGCGATTGAGCGTTGAGGCACCATAGTGACATGCTGGAGGGCTGCAAACCACCCTGTCGCATCACCGACGCGACTAAAAATAGTGCTACTAAGTTTAATTCAGTAGGGGCATTAGAAACCACAACCAGACCTAGGTGTGATCCCATTGAAGCGAAAGCCAGTTGAAAATTGCCACTAACACCAACAAAAACCGAAATTACTTAATAGAATGCGAACCCGGAAACTGGATACAGAAGACTCTGACCAAAATAACACATAGTTTCGTATTGAGAAGGAAAAGAACCCAAGTCGAAACTGCTGTGCCCAAGCTCTCCCTTCAGATTTGAGCAGTATTGACAGCGTGAAATCTGCCAACATCCTGATCCTATGATCTCCTACCCATGCTTATAGTTCGACAGTGATAAAACTTCGCTCTCGCTGGTATCCCTTAGTGAGGTTCCAACGCTGATTAGAGAAGCCATATTTTTGGGAGAGGTAAGCGGGCCCGATCAGGGGAGAACAAATCGCAACCTGGTTTGCCAGTTACCAAGACTAAATGTCATAGAAGAACGTCTGCTGTCTAAGGGTAAAGCCTTGGAGATTGATCACAGGTGTGGGTGAAACGGTCTCGAACCTCGTCGAGTTCACAACTTAGAATTTTGTACGATGACTACCGATAAGTCGAGAGAAGATTTGGATAGGTCCAAATCGACCTTAAACAAATCATCAGCACATGTTCCTATAATAAACATAATAACCATCATTTTCGAAAAACATAGCCATGAAAAACGACTAAAGTGGAGAATAGCGTCTTCCCTGAACGTCACCCAATGTGTATCACAACCAGCCTGGCTAATCCCTCCCCAATGCAACCCATCTTGAGGCGAGATCGATATTCAGAAAGCTCAGCTATTCCTATGACGGAATGCTAATCACAATTTAAGGGAAAACTGATTGTATCCAAGGTAGGGAAAGGGTTGCGAGGAGAACTGAAGATGATTTCCAAAGAAGAAGAGATTATTTAGTGAAACGACTTTTTTGTTCTGATATCTTGACGACACGGACTGTCATATTTGCCTAAAGAGTCCCGACTTTTCTGTGGGCTAAGGATAGTTTTGCTTTCCAATGGCGTCCCAAAGAGATCTTGAGGAGCTGCAGGATAACTTGCATTGCCAAGTAATGCATCATACTCAAGACCTAATGAAAACCGAATTTCACAGGATGCGACAGTATTACGAAAACGCTAAGATGCATCTTGCCTCTCCCTATAGATAAGAATTCACAGTCATTACCTACTTTTGCAGGCCGCCTGTGCAAAATCTCGACGCAGAGCAAATACAAGCATGGATTCGAGGAGGTAACGATTGTGGCCAGTATACCACGCAGAAATATCCTCTGGAAGGGTATTCACGGAGTTTGTTTCTTTTGACTAAAAATTAACAGGACGAGAACACATGGAGAAGTCAGATTTGTAGCATAAAATATGGGACTACAAATGTCAAATTACTAATGCTGCTGGAGAAGGGGACAAATGCAAAGAATATCCTTGAGTAAAACAGCATACTAAAAAGCAAATAAGATTTACGAGTGCTGACCACAAACTAGCGCAGTGATTAAGGTGTCAATAAGCAGACCAGAACAGCCAATTTACTCATGATCAGAACACGCGTAAACATCAGGGACCCACAATTAACAGCGCAGACAAAACATAGAAAAGGTATTGAATTAACAGAGACGGAACCCCTAATTGGTGGATTAAAACTCAACAATGGCCTAAATTAAGCAGAATGAAGCTGAGAACAGGATCTGCTTCATCACTAGCTCCTCAGTAACAAAAAACTCAACAATGCGCTGCACTATGGCACCGAGTAAAATCCAGATCTTAAAAATCAAATGCCAAAACTTGGAAAAACGAGTCTTAAAGACCATCAAATCAAACTAGGAGCCTTTGGACCTGGACTATAAGTCCTTGAGAGACACCAATTATAACTCACCGTCGTCAGAATTGTGCATTTATAATTTGGATGGCTAAGCGTTTGTATGGTTGCATTTTAAAAATAAATCATATTCGCAACCCAAATATACCAATTTTTGCACCCGTCATGTTAGCGAATAATTGCTGCAGGAGAAAAATGATGCATTTTTTAATCTTTTACTTCAGTAGTGTAAATTCGTGCAATGCATTTCTTTCGCCTAAATTTTTTGCGAACTCAGTGAAATAGTTTTTTCCGATCTCTTCGTCAGACCACATTTGAAGTTGATCAGTCAAAGCGGCAAGTGGATTTTTAATGTCACCACTCACGTTAGGTTAGAATTATCTTTGAGTGTTATGCTTGTTAGGAAGGCAAACGTCTTTTGCTTATTTAATTATGCGGGTCAGCTGTGCAGAGAGGGCATATTGTCCGGATACAATGCACGCATTGGCTATTCAGTAGAACCTAGGTCTACTGGCGTGGCCGCAAAGTCAGCTCACCCTAGAAAAATGGAGTGGTGGAGACCCAAAGTATCCAATTTACCGGAATCGGACCTTAAAAGTGCACCTAACATGCCTAGTTACAGTCTAGAGGATCCCCTGAAGTATTAAAGATCCATAATGATAGAGCCAAGTGTCATGCTATCTAGCATAAAGACAATTTACGGAGACTCAAGAGTTTGCATTGATAAAATAAAAATAAAAGATTAAATAGCTACATTTCGGTGCACATAATCCTTACAGTAAAACCGCAATTACTCCTAAATTTTTAACACCATGGTGTAGTGTATAAGTAGCGCCCCGAGTCTTTCTGGAAGTCGTGAGAAGTCATATTAGTAGTGCAGGAAGTATTTTATTAAAATAAGAAATAGCTGAGAGGCTGCCACAAAGCTCGATGGCAATGCCAGATGTGCAAACAACAGAGACGCAGGGATAAACAAGCTATCAAATCATTGTATGCAATCAGACTCTACGGAACCGCCTACTCGAATCGTAAAAAATGGCTCAAGAAATTACAAGAGACCGGTGATCGAACCTGACGCCAAATATATTTTTAAAACCACAATCCAACTGTATCATTTAAGGTAATCATTTTTAAAAGTAGACTAATTAAAAGAGGCTATTCATTTGCATGCCAGTGCCTCCACAGTAGCACCGTCCACCACCATTATCCATGGATCCATTCCATCCAAACTGTTGTGGCTGCTGCTGATGTTGTATCGGTGGTGGTGGTGGCGGCGGCGGCGGTGGTGGTGGCGGTATCTGTTGTTGATATTCACTCATGAATGTCGGTATCGCACTTTGCCCACAGCTGCAATCCCACCCGCCATCAAATCCATTTCCTGGTGCTGGCACCATGACAAAGTCTACCGAAGGAAACAGCCCTGAAGGGTGCTCAGGAATGGGTAGACCTGTCAGCTGCGAAGTGAAAGTCATCACTCCACCTCGTTGGTTAAGTGAATCATTTTGAGGGCCGATTAAGGGTCGGGGACCCTGGAACGGGTTCCCGCTAGTGCAAGTGGGGCACTGACAGTTGACTTTTCCGCTGCCTCCTTGTTGCTGTGGCGGTGGACCCATGCCCATTCGCACTCCAGGCATCGGAGGACGCATAAAACCGCTAGGGGGAATCGGAACGCTACCACCTCCATTACCTCCGGCTCTTCCGCTAGGATCGGCAAAGAGAGCCGCGAGTTGGTGGTTGCCGCTCTGCTGAAGAGCTGCCTGCTTGGCGCGGTTTACGAACTGAGTTGTGGTTGTCCAGTTGTGGGGTTGGAATTGCTGTTGTTGTGGAAAGCACTGTTGTTGACCGTACTGGCGCCCATGGCTACCATGATTGTTCATGCTTCCTCGCAGCTGCATGTTTTTTTCTTGTGCCTAAAAATAAAAAAAGCGTTTTATGATCGTATGTAAACATGCTACTGATGATCGCTTAAGTAGACCTCGAGAATTTCTAAGTTATCGCTACAAAATTGCCGCTTTTTTATCAATGACTATAAAAAGGGGGAATTATCAAACAGTTATTAACATGAATACTGACACACAGATGGAATCATTTATCCCGTCCAAGAGATGATAATTAAATGGGAAACTGTTGTTCTGAAGCAAATTGGCTCGAAAGTTGAAACCTGAATGTCTCCAAGGCAAAAAACACAACCCTTGGGTAGTTTGGATGTTGCGAAGGCAGTGACGCTAGGATGCATGCATCAGGGGTACAAGTATCTTCCTCTTGAATAGGCACTATACATGCGTGGATCGGTGAGTTTGGGAATGGCCGTGCCGTTGCGACGGTTGGAGGAAGCCTGGCATGTACACCCAACTACAGTTACGATCACCAAAAATGTAGAAGTCTAACAATGGTTGTGGAAGCTGCTGGGGTGACAAATGTGACTACCCAACCTTCTTCTATCCCGATTCGACGAAACGGAGATAAAATTATAACCATTGTTAAGGAGTCACGGATTATGGAGGCAAACCAAATGACTCAAATACTACTTAACCAGCATATGCTCTACTCATCAAAAGCACCTTAAATATTTAAAGTTAACACCAACATAGATGTATGAATGGCACTAGATCAAGAATGCGGAGACGAAAGGACATGAAAAGATAGAAAGACAAGGAGGAGGCAGAACGTACGTGTGTCACGCAAAAGCGAAGCTCGAATAATGCCGAGGCCGCAGTTGGAGCTGTTGCCGAGATGTCGCAATTGTTTTGCAGGCATTTCCGCACTTTCGTGTCCTTAGCTCGATTACATGAACTGCGCACGCCTTCGTCTTTGCGTTGAAAGGCCAGAAATGGAAAAAGATTATTAAAAAATCGCTTTTGGACTAATGATGCAGAAGCACAGTACATCAGGTGGCCAGAAATGTTCACACAGTCTTAGAGTGTCTGCTTAACAAGACGATTTTGGACTCAGCCTTTAGGCATGCGACAATTCCGTCGTAATAGACGGAAAAACGGAAGTACAATTGAGCTCTTTCTACCCATCATGAAACAATTCAAAGGTGTGTGAGAACCACTTATTTTAAAGTGGTTAGAGGGGGGAGGTGATTAAATGAGGAAGGGAAGTCATATACTTACAGCCTTGTGCCGCTCTTTAGGTGAATAGGTAAGCAAAAAACTACCTCAGTAGCCATATTTCTCTGGCACGTCTCTAGAAGGCAAGATGATAGTATAAGTCGAAGCCTACTAGGATAGACAGTTGAAGAACAAAGGAAGTCTTGTGAAGAAGATAAAATTTCTAGTAAGCTTGCTTTTCCTTGAGAAAGACTGGTTGTAAGGGACATGAAAATCAACGGATCACTAGTTCTTTTGCATAGTCTTCTGTGAGCAAGTAGGCAGTGCATTTGTGGCTGTAATTAAAAGCTTTGGTCATGATAAACAAAATTTATGGTCTTTTGAGTGAGGTACAAAGCTAAGCCTCTTATCGGGAGACATTTACTGTAGGTGGCTTAGTCGTCGGAGTCTTTAAATGGAAGAAATTTTAAGGCCTCGTGTTTTTGAAAAGAGTAGTTAGTAGACAATAAAGTATACGGGGAAAACACTTTTTTCCACATTGTTAACAAAAAAAATGGGATTTAGACAGTCATCCGGTTGGCGGTAGCCAGGGTGGATATTAAAACTTAGTCTTGGGAGCTGCATACTGGAAACATGAAAAGGATTAATTTGGAGTCCTTTGTCACCAGATAAGGTTGCCTTTCATACTGAGTGTCATCATAGTTTGCCCAAATCCACATAGTGTTTTGTTTGCTTATTGCTTGCTTTGCTTTATTAACCAAATCTAGAAAGCATAGCCTTTAAGAGAAAAGTAATTCCTAGAAAATTTCGTGACAGACGTTCGGCACTACTTGCAGTCAGCAGTAGGCACTTCAATCCACAAGCGGAGACAACTCCGACAAGAAAATCAAATAGCAGGGTCAGAAAAGAAATTTCTTCAATTTATTATTATAGGCTACTTATAAGTGTCTTCGATTTTAAAATATCATAGAGCTTGAGGCAACAAGTATAACTGGAGGAAATTAGCGAGTTTTTCTGTCCACTCTGGTCAGGACGTCATTCAAGCAGGTAAGAATGCATTTGTGGTAAATTTAGTTGTTATCGCATACATGTGAAACCTCAGTTTCCTCAACTTAACTCAGAGTCACAGGACGCCAAATATCATGTGACAAACAGACTAGTGGAGGTTAAACGATAAGATGGGTGTAGAACGCTCTTGATCTGTGGTTATTGGTGCTATTGCACGTTGCTAGAATGCCTCGGGTATGATTGTCGTCATTCTCCTACGATGAGGTTAAAGAATACATCATTTTGTGAACACATCTGTGTACACTTTGTAAATTCTGCAGTTCCCGGTCACCATTTTAGCGAAATGTCATGTTCATTGCAGACGAACTTGTACACAGTAAGACACCTTCAGTGTGGACTTAAACTCCACAATGATAGCAGTGGTTAAAGAACCTGGACCAAATGATGACGATTTTCCAGCTTGATTCGTATCTCTTCAAGGATGGAATGCGGGGGAAAGAAGCTAACTATCAAACTTTGCTTCCGAAGCCCTTAACACCTTACACAAAATAACAATACGATCCAAGACACTTCGAACTCTCGCTATGACGCTGGATTGATAACTTAAACAACTAGTGAAGGTCGCGCTGAAATAAAAAGTGTGCTGCTTAAACACAAATGGAGCAGAAATGCATTGTTTGCCAAGGGCAAAATGGCAGTTGTTTCACCAACCCCACAAATTTATTTGTTTTTTTGTGCACCTCCTTAACCGATGGTTGACAGCCAGTTAAGCGCGATGACTGTCGGTTTGGTGGACTGGGGACCATCTCAGTCTCGGTAGTTACTGTGGCATCGATACATTACCATACGTGAAATTTTTAAGACAAAAATAGCTTTCTTTGACTAGGTAATCTGTCGTCGTACCGTACTGCGTTTAAGACCCTCCACATGTGCCAGTGCTACCGCCACCATCTGACATCTTTGATAAGCGTGCTAATACCAAAATGGTCCCTAGTACGCAGGGTTGACACACCGCTATGGAAGCACACCTCTTTATAAAGAAAAGTTAGGAAGTGTCCGTTTGACACGACGCTACTCATATTATAAACCTCTCAAATCTGAGGGAAATGTTGTAATACTTTGTTTGTTCGAACTACCGGTTTAGGTCACTTGGGTGGCCATATTGTACTGAGTCGGTTGGTCGGCATTTGAGCCGTGCCAACAGCCCCCAAGTCCTCTGTTTCCAGAAGACATGTGTTCTACCCCCGGTACTATGCCTTCTTTTACCTTAAAGGGAGTCTCGGGACGCTACAAATGTATGTCCGAAGAGTTGGGAGTTCGCAGGCTAAATGCAGCGTATCTTAATCGGTCACTCCTGACTTTCGCGGAGTGTATGAAGTGTAAAATCTCTCAAAACACCGGTAGTCTAATGTCTCATTTCCCACAGAGTTCGATAGTGGAGTGTTTAGGCAACTCCATAAAAACCCTCAAATAGGTTTTTTCCTCTTTAATGACCTCGGATCGGACATAGGGACAGTGATTCCAGGTGACCTGAAAATAGTTCAGCATTAACCACACCGACACACATGTGCGTTTGCATTGGTCAATGAGGCCAATCAAAACTACGTTTTCTCATTTCATTGAGTGGTCAAGAAGTTCCATTTCGACCACCAGCGCGGGTCAACCATGGCGGTGGTGACAGATATAATCACATTGGATGATTTAAAGAAAATCCTCATCTTTTTTATCCTTTTCCGACTTTGCAGTTGTTATGGCTGTAACTGCTGTAATTCCTGTGGCTGTGGATTTGGCGGCGGATGTGGAGGTGGTTGTGGCAACCACGGTATATGGTAAATAAATGAATCAACAAATCGGCATTCAGTTTTTATGCTTTCTTCTGGTATTTTTTCCATTACCGGGGGAACAATGATCGAGATGAAAGGTAAGCTAAATTGGAAATCCAAAGAGATGATTCTAGGAGTCTTTTTTTAGCCAAATGGGAACAAAATGGTAAAATAATTGGGGTGGGACGGCCTTAAATAATTCAGTAGTATATCATGGGGTAAAAAGGTTAGCACACATTTCGTTATGCGTCAGTGCAACGCCTCGCTTCGCCTTGGAGTAGTAAAAGCCCGTCTCTCCAGCTGTCTTTGTGTTAAAACTAATCCACTGGAAGAAATTGCATAATTTATCCTCTACGAAGGGAGGATGCACTCAGTAACCTTGGATCCCAGTTGTTGTTTAGCGCCTAAAGGGGAAGGCGTCTAGAATGGGCTAATTAATGTGATCTTGGTAACGGAGCTCCAAAAGGTAAACACATCAAGAACTTAAAACTAGCCTCTATTGCATGTCACAACTGATTGACTGAGGGACTGAGCGGGACGTTTCAATAGTTATTAGGATTTGACAAGAGCCGATGCCATTTCTTTACAATAACAAATGCCCACCTAACAGTCGCAACGCAGTTGTGATGGACCAAGCATTTAGCAGGAAGGCAAGCTGGAGGCGTCCATGCAAGAGAGGGGATCAGATGGTCGTGAGAGAAATGGTCACATTGGCGGTAGTGGTGATAGAGGAAATGGAACTACCATAAGATGGGCCGTGTTTTGGACCTACTTTCCACCGGTTTGTCATCCAGTCAACAAACAGAGGAAAGTCAAACACCGCACCCTCGGCAACTAAAAGAACGGTGATAATAGAACGCTAAGTACACAAAGATTTCACCTCCTCCCCTCTTTCAAAGGCCCACCCAATCGTTCCTCTCCCTTATTTCTTTTCTCAGGCAATGATTGACACATTAATTCCTCCCCCTTTGAAATATAACAGTAAAGCTGAGTAATAAGTAAGTAAGAAGTAAGGACTATAGTCGACACTTTCAGTGAGTATACTTTCACCAGATGTGCTGTCAAAGTCGTCTCCTCCCTCTCTTACTTACCATGATCATTTGGACGACTACCCTCCTAAGCAAGCCTTGTCTATCAAACTCAAAGCTACGCAAATCAGTAAAAGTTGGAGTAATAAGCCACTACGTAAGATTTATTACGTCAGTCTGGCTCTATTAAAAGGAATGGGGAATGTTTGCAGTGATGGAACATCACAGGAGAGACGTGAGATCGGGTGAGAGATTGGTGTGGAGTATAGTCACTTCTAAAAGTAGCAAGCACCACTGAAATTGCCATTCTTTTGGTAGTTGAAAAGAACGCCTTTATTTCCACTACCTTTAGATTTTTTCAACTCCCGGTAGAGAAGGTAGTAGAGAGCGTACTTCTGCACATCCTCCGTCGTCACTTGAGCCATTCTCCAAGTCCTCTCACACCTCCACACTCACCTCGTCTTAAATACGTTCCAGCGAGATGGAAAGGGCAAACAACTCTCACCAACTCACTCGTATCCGGTGGTTGGTGTGCTTATCAGGTGGTGGGAACTCGTGACGATCATGTGCTCACCCCATGCACGAACAAACAGGAGGCGATGTGCGCACTTCTGTGGGATAGCTACCACTCACCCACCAGTCGTGGGAACTGCACCAACGCTCCACAGTACGTATTTAAGTGGACGGATATCGTGGCAGTGTGCAAAGAATGGCTGCACAACCAGTGACCACCACTGATGTACAGTCCTACCTCCTCTACTACCTCCTCTACCGTCAACTTTTGAATTGCCGTCGATGTGGAAACTGGACTGGTGGATTCTGTTGATGAGGCTCATGTCTCTCTCCCGATCTGCACCAACATAGACTGTGCACTCAACAATTTTCAAATTTCTATTAAAAGTGAAGTAAAGAGTTAATCTAGCACTGTCGCCTTCTACCACTCTACCCATTGCGTTGGGAGATGACGGTTAGCCATCTCGATTGGGAATGAAAGACTTCTAAGCATCAAGTTCCTTCTCACTACTTGTGTTTATTGCACCAGGCGGGCTGTCATGATTGGTTTGTAGGACTGGGTGTACAAGGTACCTGCAAAAAGCGTGTACTGTGAAAATGGGACGAAACTAGTATGAAATATGAGCTGGTTTCTGCTTAATCCGCAATGCCTTATCTGTCTGACATGAGCTGTAAAGCAGAATCTGGATAGGATTAGATAAAAGGTAGTTGGGATCAATTGCAAATACAGATCACTAACCAACTGTCGGTGCTCACCACGAATATGCGGCGACATTGATCTAACGTGAACTGGATGTGTTCCCGGCTGTGCCAAAAATTGGAGCTCTACTGCCTTGAAGTGAATCAAAATAGGGCAAGTGTGCCTTTTTTGAGACAATGACATAAAACCAGCAAAAGTCCCTAATTTAGGCATCTACTTTCACCGCCCAGCTCCTATTCCAGTGAAAGTTACCATCTGGTTATGGATTACCTTATCGCCGGGATCCGCCTTTCAAAAAACGCTTCTATCTGCAGTACTTCTTCATCAGAGTTTATGTCCAAGTTGGCATTTTGGTAGAAATAGACACTCATTATCAATGCAGCCACATTTATATCTTTTTCAATGTAGATCTTTGCGTCAATTACCCCGAGTACAACTGAACTCTCGATGGAGTTCTATCGCGATCCGCTGTTCTACTTAAATTATATCAGTAGGATCGCTGAATGCTCATGAGATTTACTACACAGGCCATTCGAATTTAATGCTCATAGGTCACTTTTTTAGTTCCCACTTAGTATTTATTCACTTTTAAAGACCGTCAGAACCTCAGAGGCCAAGAGACTAAGAGACCCTTAAAAAAATGTTGCCAGAACAAGAAATGAGTTTACTTAAATAGTGCATTTCTTTTTCACTGACCTCAGATCAGACATTAAAACAGTGATTCAAATGACCTGGCAGTAGTTCTCCATTAACCACACTAACACGCATGTGCATTTGCATTGGTCTATAAGGCCACTTAAAACTACGTTTTTTTTTTTTTTCATTAGGTAGTCAGTGAGGTCCGATTTCGAGCATTACATTAAGCACATCATGGCAGTCATCACAACAGACGTACTCACATTAGACGATTTGAAGAAAATCCTCATCTTTTTCCTCCTGTTTCGACTCTGCTCTTGTTGTGGTTGCAAATGTTGTAACTGCAGCCGCTGTGGAGGTGGCGGTGGATACGGTTATGGTAATTATGGTAGATGATAAATAAATAAAATCCATCAACATTACTTCTTCTGTCACACATCGATTTTCTGTGGTTGTGTATTCTTTTGATATTTCTGTGCTATGCGTATGGATTCCAGGTTGAAAATGAATCAGCAGCTGCCGGCCATTTACATTTCAGTAGTATATCATTGAGTCACAGATTTGCGCGCACTCCAATAAATTAGTGAAATGACCTGCTTTAACGTGTGGGAACAGAGCCTATCAAATGTCTGCCATCGTTTTTAGCCAAGCATTGCTAAGGACAAGTATGCGTCTATCCAATCGTCTTTGCGTAGGCATGAAAGGAAAAGGTCATGGATTGAAGGAATTCGATGGAAGAGGTAAGAGCGTTTCTACTTCACGTAGATGGAAACAAATTCCAGTCAAAGGTTGCAAAGACCTCAATTAAAAATAGTTATTGTTCACTCTCTACAGAGGGTGTAGTTTAGGGTGGGCGAAGGTAGTGCCATCGAAGAGCATATGTCATCTTGGTGACGACCCCCCGAAGCATATATGCATCACGATCGAAATTGTGAACAGACGATGGGGAACAATGGTTGCCAAAATGGCAAAATCTCACCATTAGAGTAGAAGCAAAGCGAAAGCGGTGTAATTATAAAAGCTCCGAAATATTTGGGAAAGTCTCTCAAATCCGGATGGAACACTAGCCAAAACCTAGATCAGTTGTGCCGTCAAATACATCTCATTTTAATTCCAACCTCAAAGTCACCCAATCCAAGCGTTACGCAACTAGAGAAGACAGTCGGGAGAAGGACAGTAAAGTAGTGCACAAGATGTATTATATTAATCTGGCTTCATCAGAAGGATGAGCCATCAAAAGACAGTGGTGAATTGAGTGGGAGGGTTAGGGTGAGGTCACTTCTGAATGTAGATGGCGCCACTGTAATTGCCATCGCTGTGCTTGTAAAGGACACCAACACCTTTACCGCGACGTTGAGACCTCGTCAACTCGCGGTAGAGGAGGTAGTAGAGAGCGTACTTCTGCACATCCTCCGTCGTCACTTGAGCCATTCTTTAAGTCTACTTACCCATCCATACTCACCGCGCCTTAAATACGTATCAGAGGGCAAACAACTCCCACCGACTCTGTGAATCCATCTCACCCGGTGGTTAGTGTGGCTATCAGGTGGTAGGAACTCGTGATGAGCATTTCATGATCATGTGTCCATCCAACAGTCAGCAATGTGCGCAATTCTGTGGGATAGCTACCACTCACCAAGCATTCGTGGGAACTGTAGCAGCGCTCCACAGTACGTATTTAAGTGGACGGATATCGTGGCAGTGTGCAAAGAATGGCTGCGCAACCAGTGACCACCACCGATTTGCAGTCCTACATTCTCTACTACCTCCTCTATCGTCAACTCTTGAATTGCGGTCGGTGTGGAAACTGTAATTGTTGGCCCTGATGATGCAAATGACGCCCCTCTGTGACAGCCTGCTCCCTCTGTTTTATGGTGTGGACTCCATGATCGACAAAGTCTCCTCTCTTGAAAGAAATTAGAATAAATAGTTATCATACGACGTCACTTTCTTCCATTCCACCGATTGTACTGTAGCCTAGCGATTACTTGGTTGACTTGTAGGGCCGAGTTTACAAATGACCTGTTCTGTGTCAAATCTGATTTTGACCCCTCAATCTTAATGGTGCCAGTAGTTGGTCCCACATTTCAACTGGTGCTATCCAATGCCTCACAGCCTTCCGATCCCTAGTTTCTTGGCTTAAAATGAGGAGTAGAAGTGGGCTTTCGTTAGATGGAGGACAATCAAAAGTTATTGTAGCTAATCGTAATCATGCGAAGTAAATTAACAAACCACATAGGATAGGTGATGTAATATTTAGCTGTATTTATCAATGTGGCTTGTTGTTGCGATGCAAAATGCCTACATAGACGATGGAAAACCACCCTTAGGGATGTCGACAATTAAAAACATCATTTTTGTTTAAATTGGACTCTTGGTCTTCACAATTATGTATGTTTATTTGGTGTCAATAACAAGCTATTGAAAATGGCATGGAAGCTGAAGAAAGTGATCTTTATGTCTTATAATTTAACAATCAGAGCGATAAATTTTTTAAAGTAGCGTTACGTGCCAATGCTACTGATATGCCTTAAGTAGCAGCATACGACGCGGTTAAAATGTATTGAGAGGTGAGTAGTACACGAGACAATAATGCCTACAGAACGTGCTTTTTCAAACGAATTTATGACGGCTTTTTTGGTTGTGATTACTAATTCCTTTGGACACAAACTTGGAGGCAATTTCTGGTAAGCAAAAATAAAAAGCAGTTTACGATTTTATGGAAACCATAATTGGTCGACAGCTTCTACGAAATTGGTGACCATAGACACCTCAACTGGTGATCATTCTCATATCTTACGTAAATACTACATGTAAAATGCGTTTTTTTTCCATCCTGCCTTCAGGCGGCGAAATCCTAGCTATCGCGACTTTGCATATTCACCACTCACCAAATCATCCACATTTTGGTGGTGAACACTGACAGTCGATAAGTGATTGTTAGTTGTAATCTCTCCCAATTACTCTCCATTTGATTTCAACCCAATTTTGCTTCACAGCTCATGTCAGATAAATGCGACATTTTGTACCCAGCAGAAGCCAGTTCAGATTTCATATTGGGACTCTCCATTCGCATGGTACACACTTCCAAGGTCTACTGTTCACCTGATCCTCTAAACCCATTGTAGAAGCCTGCTTGGTGCATCAAACACGAGTAGTGGGAAAGAACTTGATGCCTAGCACCCTCTGATTCCCAGATGGAAAAGGTCTGACCGTCAGCCCTCAACGCAGTTGGTGGAGTGGAAGAAGGCGCCAGTGTTGAGGCAACTCTTTACTTCACCTCTCACATTGAATCAAAACCTGTTGAATGTACAGTCTGCATTAGAATTCATGAGTGAATGTGCAAATGTATAAAGGCATCACCTCTATCATCAAAACCCACCATTCCAGTTTCCACATCGTCCGCAATTCATGAGTTGACGGTAGAGGAGGTAGTAGATGACGTAGGACTGTACATCAGTGGTGGTCACTGGTTGTGCAGCCATTCTTTGCACACTGCCACGATATCCGTCCACTTAAATACGTACTGTGGAGCGTTGATGCAGTTCCCACGACTGGTGGGTGAGTGGTAGCTATCCCACAGAAGTGCGCACATCGCCTCATGTTTGTTCGTGCATGAGGTGAGCACATGATCGTCACGAGTTCCCACCACCTGATAAGCACATCAACCACCGGATACGAGTGAGTTGGTGAGAGTTATTTACCCTTTCCATCTCGCTGGAACGTATTTAAGACGAGGTGAGTATGGAGGTGTGAGAGGACTCGGAGAATGGCTCAAGTGACGACGGAGGATGTGCAGAAGTACACTTTCTACTAACCCCTCTACCGAGAGTTGAAGATGGCGAAATGTTGCAACATCTGCTACATTTAGAAGTGACAATACCCTCCACCAAACTGTTAACCGATCTCACGTCTGTCCTGTGACGTTCCACCGTTACGAGCAGTATTCAACATTCTAATGCAAGGTAAATATTTGACAAATTCTCATCTTCTTCACTTTATCAACACGAACTTCATAGCAAAATCTAAATGATATCAACATGTATATTAACGGACCTCTATTCTCACAAATTTAATGGCTGTAGCTAAGTTTATGTCGCAAGGCTACCCAAATGGCTTTTATCTTTATAAGTAGTATGTCAATGACAAATGCAATTAATGTCGAACGATTTGTTCGTAATCTTTCTCCAGGTGATGCGCCTTCATTATCTGTCCGTTCGTTACCAATTGGGACGCTACTTGAAAGAATTCCCTAAGAACAGATTGTCATACATTTTACTTGTTAGTCCCTCTCCTCATCCTACTTTTAACTGATTTGCATAATGAAACTTAAAAGTCCTCTTTTAAATTAATAATTTAATGCGCATTTTATTAGTACCTGTGATTAGAATTTGAAGAAAGGTCGCGATCATAATGGCGCATTTACGGGTGGATGAATGGTATCACCAAGCTAGGCGTGAGAGAGAGAGACTTTTTTCTCCACAGTCACAAGGTGCGTGGGAAGCAGAAGAGCGCGGCTGCGGTGGCGTTCGGAGGCCGCATCTCAACGGACACATAAATAGGCAAACGGAGAAGTCGGAGAAGTGAGTGAGCAGATGAGAGCCAGTGAGACGAGGCGAAGAAGGGCATGGCTCAAGTGACTACAGAGACTTTGCAGACTTACCTTCTTTACTACCTCATCTACAAGAGCATTCGTGATTGTATCTGCTGCCGCTGTTGTTGCTGTTCCTGTGGTCGTAGTGGCTGTGGCTGTGGCGGTGGCGGTGGCGGCTGTGGCGGTGGTGGCGATGGCGGTTACCGTTACTAGCTCCTGATTTTGTGTACATACTTAAGTTTTTTACATTTTTTCATCCCTACACTGTAGAAGGCCTTTCTTCTCTCCCACTTGGGGTTTCAAGACTGGTGCTTGTCTATGCTTCCCAATTAAGCACCCCAAGTGCCCTTTGCAGTCATCTTCTATCCAGATAGACCTACGGACTTCAATGGACCAATTCAAGCCAACAACACATATCTTTTTGGTCTGAAAAACGCAAATTGGTTGTCTTACCTGCCTTTGTAGCACTGACTCTACCGGTGGCACACATCTGACATGTGTTTTTTTTTTATCTGTCAAAAATAATGAAGTTGCTGCAGAATATGTCCTAACTGAGTGTGCTTTCTTGGCGTCTTAGAGGTGGTGATTGATAGGCCCTGGCACTGCGACGTGGAAGTGTTCAACGCCATTGTGACCACCCATTTACACCGCCTTTACTGTTTACCGGCTTGGAAAGGTGAGTTTTGTGGCAATGAACAATTCAGACGAGATTCGCATCGTATCCCCTCTCAGCCATTTGAAATAGGCGATATTTGTGCTTCGACGCATTTATTGCCCTTCCACGTCACCATGAAATGTCACGCAAGTGACTTGAAGATGATGGGAAATAAGATAGGACAATTAATTTGTCCGGTTTAATGGGGGTGCAAGGGAAGGAGGAGATGGGAAAGATGGAGATAGGTGAACCTAAAGAAGTCACTCAAGGTACAGTTGCAGTCAAAGCTTAATAGGCAATGAACTGACTAATTAGTCTACCATAAATAGCAACCGCGGTTAGGCAAACAAGCAAGGGAAGGGTGAACGCTTTCCTATTCCATCCACAATTTGTCGGCGTCCTGTGAATAATTAAAAATGTTCCCTCTTTTCCCAACGCTTTAAGCTTATGTTTAAAGCATTAATTTAACTATGAGATATTGCAGAAAGGGAAGAGAAAAAAGTTACATCCAATTGTTGTTTTTTAGGGATAAGCGTGAAGCACTGTCAATTGTCACGTCAACTTTTCAAGCGTTAAAGCGGTGCCATTGTTGACTGCACACAAAAGAGGCTTTTAGGGTAATGCACCACTTAAAGACAGGGAAAAGAAATGACGAATGTTTGGGTATAACTCATAGAGTTAGTTTGTTCTTCGAACTAGCTATTAGTGGCTCAGAGTTTTAAAACTCTATCCATAAACTCATTTGGGGAATAAAAAGGGAGGAAAGCGGCGAGGAGGTGTTGCACTGAAAAAAAAATAATGCCGCTTAACGAGTGTGAATAGATAAGTCTGCTTAACAAACTATATCTTTGTTGCTCAAGTCATTAAATCACATTGTGCAAACTCATCTCAGTAGTATCGCAACTGCTCATTTCACTGACCCACCAGTCTTGCCACCTGCACATGTGAACAAATAGGCATACTCATGTTGGCCTTCACTCACCACCACTCGGCGTACTCGCCTTCTCACCAAACACACACACACACACACACACACACAAATGTGACTTGGCTTGTGAAGACCTCACAGTGCTCCAAGCACCACCTTCATGTCGCCACAGAGTACGAATCTGGTGTCAGGTGACTCTGTCAACATGCCACACAAAAGGACGCACGAATGATGAGGAACACCACCAGTAGAGCAGTGGATCAGCCCACCTCTCCTCTCTCCCTTCCTCGCTTTCCACTTCAACATCTCTCCCCCTCTCCCTCCCCATCGCCTCCAGTGCCTCCACAAATACAACCCTGGCTAGCACTACCACTGAACTATTCCTTCCCATCTCTTGCACGTGACACTGAAGTTGTCACGAGTGGATAGATGAGCATGCTCGCAATCTGCATCACGTGCATTCATCGGCGTGATTCTCCTTGTGTACACCCACTCCTCCAAACCACGAGGGGCAAACGTACGTGCCCCTCAACTTGTTAGTCAGGGACAGCATATCGTAGAGCAGCCAGATTGTTGGTTTGGTCTGCAGCCAAGGGGCACTCAGGGTGGGATGTGCATTCGAGGACGTGCGCGAACATCAGGACTGTGGTGGTTGCTTGCTTGATTGCCCCAGAGACGCCCAAACACCACGTGACACACGTGTTCAAGGCTGCGCTTACCAACTACGCCCATCCGCTCAATTCACCGTGCTTTACTGATACTCATCCCAGCATTCCTGTCCGATTGTGACAAGCCCTTCGAACCATCACACACTGGTGAGTTGTATTTGAAGTTGACCACCTGTTTCACCTTCCATTTCCCAACATTGGAGGCACGAGGTTCACGATTTACCCTCGACTCTTACAATGGGGTATGNTTCACCTTCCATTTCCCAACATTGGAGGCACGAGGTTCACGATTTACCCTCGATTCTTACAATGGGGTATGGACATTAAAGTGGTGCTTCAGTCCTGCATGGAGAGAGCCTATGCAGGTTGAGAGGGTGCCTGTAACACGACGCCTCCCTACAATGGTTCATCACAAGGCTCTCCACCAAGTACTGTGCTTGGTGGATGTGATGTGATTTGACGTGATGTGACGTGACGTGACGTGACGTGAGGTGGTTAGGCGCTGCGTGCTTTACGGATGAAGTGCAATTCCATTTTGGAGGCATAAATGCTTCTCGTCAAGTCCGATGTGCAGCATGTGGAGAGGGTGCAGTAGCAAACCAACTGAACAATGTCATTCCGCTGACCGCTTCTCTCATGCTGCACCCCATTCCTCAATACCATTCACCGTTCTTTGGTGACGAGGGAATGCCACTTGTTGTTGACTTTGGGATGGGAGGAGATAAAAATAAATAGAACAAGCACTCTTACACCATTCCTTCCCCTCTTATCCCAAATTCCTTCTGTTTGGTGTTTCAAACGATAGGAATGAAAAGAAGTTGATGAACAACGACTACCGAAGTAGACGGAGCAAACAGAACCATTCTACTTTGATTGTTCAGTCGTCCCTACAAATCCACTTCCCTACCGAAGCTCCATCCCAACCACTAACCCAAACTTCGACATCGAACCTATAGCTGTGACAAGGGAGTAGTCTTAGAGTGAAAAGCACTTTCTACTGCTTTAAATACCACCTCTTCCCGCACCCCCGAGGAATGCCCACTTGTGTGGAAGGAAGGTTGCACTCCATCCATTCCCAATCAGTTGTGAGGACTGATCCCGGGTGAATGCATCCACAGTCGCGAGTCGCGTGACCCATGACTCGTGACGCGTGTCTCGGTGGGTGAAACAGGATGATGGACAGTAGTGCAGATCAGTGCACTGGATTCCAAACCCACCCAACCACCCACCCATCCACCCATCCATCCACCCACTAAAGCACATTCTGCCTCATGTGATGCTGTGTCCAGTCAATCAGTCGGTCTGTCATTTAACCAGTCAATTAACCACTTCTGTCGCCTTTGTAGTGTGGCACGAAATGCACACCTCATTGCTCAGTCCACGAGGCCTCCACTCGCAGTCCATTCCTCAACTACCTTCACAAGATGCTTTTTAGGAGTCGTTGGAAAAAAGTCCATCACTCCACGACGGAAGTGAAGCTGTCTACTTCTCACTGACTGATTGATGCGCCTTCCAGGCACTCTCTCGCCTCTCTCACCTCTCTCACCTCTCTCGCTCCATCTTCACTCACCACTGTCCTTTCCTCACACTGAAGCAAATGTAGCCGTGCAAGAGAATTAGTGGGTGCACACAAGCATTCTTGTCCTTCCCCTCCTCCACGCAAGGGAGGACAAGGTGTGATTGTTCAGCCCCATCTCGTGTAGACGACAGACTGGAAGTGAGCAACAAGTCGCGTTCGTTCACAGCAGACAGAAGCGTTTTCGTGAAAAGTCGTTCCATATGTGAGGAGGTCATTGCGCGCATTCGAATTTGCTTTCTACTTCAGACCAGAACACACACGCACACACACACATGCCTCATCACGTCTGCGAATACGTGGTGGAATGTTTGTCAAGGAGGATTATGTGGAATCACCACACCAGCCTCCCACTTCCTCTTTCGCCTTCTCCAACCCGTCCACACCCTGCACCACCTTCGCTTAATGCCACATTTTCTTGTTCTTGAATATTTGTACTCACTGACCTCNCGTGAAGCTGTCTACTTCTCACTGACTGATTGATGCGCCTTCCAGGCACTCTCTCAACTCTCTCACCTCTCTCACCTCTCTCGCTCCATCTTCACTCACCACTGTCCTTTCCTCACACTGAAGCAAATGTAGCCGTGCAAGAGAATTAGTGGGTGCACACAAGCATTCTTGTCCTTCCCCTCCTCCACGCAAGGGAGGACAAGGTGTGATTGTTCAGCCCCATCTCGTGTGGACGACAGACTGGAAGTGAGCAACAAGTCGCGTTCGTTCACAGCAGACAGAAGCGTTTTCGTGAAAAGTCGTTCCATATGTGAGGAGGTCATTGCGCGCATTCGAATTTGCTTTCTACTTCAGACCAGAACACACACGCACACACACACATGCCTCATCACGTCTGCGAATACGTGGTGGAATGTTTGTCAAGGAGGATTATGTGGAATCACCACACCAGCCTCCCACTTCCTCTTTCGCCTTCTCCAACCCGTCCACACCCTGCACCACCTTCGCTTAATGCCACATTTTCTTGTTCTTGAATATTTGTACTCACTGACCTCAGGGATACATTCATTCCACCCCACCCCACTCCACCCCACCTAATCCTATCCCATCCCACCCCACCCCATCTGACATGCAAACAAGGGGCCAAGACAGGCTCTGGGATAGCACTTTCGTAGTTCTTCTTCCCCACTCTCGGCTTGAGTGCATTGCCCTGCATGAATAACTTTTGGTTAGACGAAGACACCTTGCATTGTACACTGTGGAACTTGGCGATTGATGGAGTGCACTCACTTGTGAATTTGTTTTGTGTCATGCACCTCTCAGTGCCCTCAGGACGCATTCAAACAAGCATGCATTGCCCTCTATGTGTCGGAGGTCCGTGGTTCGGCCCTCCGACATCCCACCCACTGCTCCAATATTCACACCAATGCCCAATGCCTCCTGTGGTGGTGGTGGTGGTGGTGGTGGCGCTCATGATACATGACGGTCGACTGCAAACAGAGACAGCCAACGCGGTTGGTATCAGTGTTGACAGTTGTATGGACTGACGATGGTCTGTTTGTGAAACCCCAAGATTACTCCACTGACTTATAGGTGCGCAGAGGAATTGATGTATTTGAAGTCGTCTTCTGAAGTGCTGTGTTCCATATCTTGTGTAGACATCCACTTGCAGGGGTTTCGCGTCTCCATTGATAGCACACTTCATTGTTGCAGCTGTGGATTGCACAGATGCCATAGTTGAGATGGGTCCTGGTGGATCTCTGGTCAAAGAGTTCATTTAGTTCTAGTGGAATAAATGACTGGTTTGAGGTCGTCCATCCATGTGGAACCCACAAACGCGTGGTTCCTATGTGCTCAACTCGAATGGTAGGTGAATACATTCATTGACTGCCCAAGTGCTGACTCTACCATGCGTCGTCATAATGGGACGAGGTGTTGCGATGAAATGCGGAGGCGATAACTAAACAAATCATGCTGGATAACCGCATCGAATCTGCCACATAGCACTGTTGCTATAAGTCTGCTGACTGTCTCCATACGGTGCGTTGAAGGTGTGTAAACATTCTCACACTGCAGATGAATACACACGCTCCATTCCACATCCGCTATTCATCACCACCACTGGCTCTACAAACAACCAAGTTGCACCCAAACACCACAGTGTCACTCAACTACATCAAAGACACTCGGGATGCCTTAGGCATCCGACAACGTCAAACGACTGCCAATGCCTCTCTCTTCTCTGCCTTCTTTCGTCATTCCACTTTATTCATCTGCTGAGATCGGCGAATGACTGGCAGACACTACGATGCATCGATACGATGCGATGCAAGACGACCACGGTGCATCCCCACTCACAAGGATTCCAACCCATAGCACTTGCCTCCATGCCATGCCAACTCGTGCCCACCTACAACCACAGTCACTGCTACTTTCACGTCCATCATCACGAACATGTCCATGTTTACAACTAAAACACAGTCACACACCTGTGGGCATTCACACTTCACTGCTAACCGACCACTCCGAATCCACCTCAGATGTGACCTGTGAATGTCGGTCCCTCCAACTTACTCTTTCCTGCTGCATCCCATGAGCAAGAGCTCCAACATGGCTTCCGCTTGCAGTGAAGGTGGAACAGCGGTGAGGAATTTCTGCATGCTTGTCTCGAGTCGGTGAGGCAGTGCCGATTTGACTAAGGATGACGAGGTGTGGACACAACGCTATCCACAATGAACATCAGTACAAGTGACAGGGCTGTTAGTTGATGGGGAAGAGACGAAATGGGTGGGAAGCAACACTTTGATGGCGCTGTCAGATGCAGTGATCGAGGCATCATGTGAAGGTGCCACGTGAGGAGGCGACGGAGAGGTGCATTGTGTTTCGGGTGGTCCAACCACACCACCCTCCTTGGTGGTGGTGGTGGTGGTGGTGTTGGTGGTGGTGGTGGTGGTGGTGTTGGTGGTGGTGGTCACATTCCACCCACTGCCATTTCTTTAATGTGCAAGTGCAAAGATTGCACCACTGTACCACGAATTGGCGCATCACCTCGCCTTGACTCTCCAGTTGACGGCACCTCCACCTACCTCTGTTCTGATTCCAACAACTTGACATGACATCACAGAAACCACAACATCAGCATTGATCGCATAATGAGCCAGTAGTGCGGAAGGAGGTAAGAGAATGGAGTCGAACTAGGCGGAAGGGTGATATAGGTAGGTTTGTAACATCCTTCTGCTGTAGAATTGTTGTTGAAGTCACCATCTTTCTCCTCCTCACCCTCCTCCTCCACCTCCTCCCCTCATACATCTCCCTCTTTCATCATTCCTTCTTCTTTCCAATTCTCCTGTTCTACCACACCGCGTATTCGTCCCAGTTATTCTATCACCCTAACTACAGCTGCATTAATCAGTCAGCTTCCTTCCACATCTTCGCTTTCATCTCTCGCTGCACTCAAAGAAAGCATTTGGATGGAAGAGCACAGGGGAGGAATGGCATCAACATTTTGTGCTGAGACTGTTCCAGTGCCCGTGAATGCTCTGCAAGATGCAGACTGTCAATACCGACTCCCCTGAATGTGTCAACGGAAGAGAGTGATGGGCGTTGCGACATGCATCGATAAAATGAGGATTTGTCAGTGAGAATCTCATTCGGCCACCGATAGTGTCACGCCATGCATCAATGACAATGCATTTCAACACCTCCAACCCTCTGAGCACCACAATAGCCGCACGTATAATGAACGCATTGCAAAGCTCATTCTTACCCGTAGCCTCTGCTCCAATACTCGATACTGAAATGTTAGTCAATGCGTCTGTGTGATTGTGGGATGACCTGCTTCCTCTCGCTAGTCTTGGTGCATTTGCGTACATATGCACTGCTCCTAGGTTGCTGTTGATTCCAAAGTCCAAAGTGACCAAGTGCTGCAACGTGCAGCAGTGCGATGGAGGAATTATTGCCATTGCTCTGCACAGCACCTTTTCAGTCCACTGCACCTTCACATTGTTGGCCACCAGCACCCAGGACGCAGTGACTAGCATATAACGTGTGCTGGACCTTCATCATCGCTGACATTCGAATAGGTTAATAAATGAGTGTTCTGTTCTCACAGCAAAACCTTCGGGGAACTTCGACGATTTTTCCGGCATCAGGGTTTTTAAGCGATGCCTCAACATTAACTTCTCTGACTACTGCGGTGGACTAAACCTGATAGAGTAAATTCCTCAACGTCACCATCCACGGCCTGTAGTGCCACCACAATTGCTTGCAGTTCTCACAACCATCAATTCAGTAGTCTCCATTCGTTCTGATAATGTCTCATTCGATTTTAATGCACGTCTACGTCTCCAAAGGTTAACAATGCACCTGAAAAAATAAAAGAATGCGAAGAAGAGCAGTCTGACATTTCGTGCAGTACTTCAAGGAATCAGTGGCATTCACGGCACGACAATCTAGCTGCTTTTGTGCTGTGAGCGTTGGATGTGAAGACCTCTACTGTGGCACAGCACTTAGTCAGAATTAATGCTGTAGACTTGACATTCAAATACGATGTGCTCCAGTAATAACTATGAAGTGTGCTGGCACCTCTACTTCATTAGTACTTTTACCGCTGCCGTCACCTATGTGTGACTTCCAAAAACTTTTTCCAGCAGTCAGGCTTCTGCAATCGCTTTCGTAGAATAAACTTCCCCACTTTGTCGTTTTACGGAGAACATAACCTTTAAAGCATTTTACATCACAATAACAATGCATTCCTCCACTGGTTGGATCCACTTCGTTCACCACCATGGCTCACATCGTGGAACAAATCTAGGACAGTGAACTCGGGTGGAGAGAATACCATTCATGTGAGCAGAATTGCTGATTTCACATGCACGGTATAAATTTGTCTGCTGTGAATGGTTGAATGCGATCTGAATCATGACACAAGAATAATCAAAATGCCGTCGTCTACAGAAACAGTGCTCCTTCCTTCAACCAGTGGGATCACACTGACACTAGCCGAAAGTGACCTCAACAATCACTCATTGGCCACTTTAGAAGGCAGCGTGCATTACCATGGCGGAATAAAGGCAAAGAATGGTACTGCTCTGGTAGCTGTACCCACGATTCGCAATTGAAACACGAATGCATCCTCCTTGGAACGCCATCCACCTTCTCTATTGTTGGCCCTTTGGCGCAACCCATCCCTTCTGAAATAGTTGACCCTGCTGAACAGGCCACATTCAGACATGCCGACCAATTCTGCACCATGTGCTGCCACTGCTAGCATTGATAGACAGCGTTACTCCCTTGAAAACACCTCATTGAAACATGAAAGGCGTCCCTTCTGACTCGCATCTCTGGTCATGATCAACCAGCTGATCCCACAGTAGTGCATGCTTCAGTACAAAATGCAATTTTGTTAATCCCTATTGTGTTGCCTGATGGAACCGCACAGACGAGCCTACGTTATCAATGATGTCCGTGCATTCTCTCCCACCTTCACAACTCACTTATACCACCTGCCTCACCTCACTCATCCATCGCCGACTCCATCTCACCACTTCTCCCACACCCTCACCACACCCTCCACCAAACAACCATGACAACTTCCTCCTTCTTGCCTCTTCTACGCTCATGCTCCATTGAGGTGCACATTCAACAGCCGCACCCTCCATTGTCACTCACCTCTCTCTCCACTGAGGACAGAGGGCCAGGTGTTGTGCACAACACCGATAGGCCAATTGGTTGCGCGACCTCTGTGCACGGTGACGTGTTTTCGCCTGTTGACGAGACCATGACATCGAGGCACATGTCGCTCGTACACCTTGCAAAAAGCACCAGCATCAACACCAGCACCAGCACCAGCACTAGCACCAGTGGTGAGTGACAGATGGTTCTCCTTCTTTTTCTAATGTATGCTTTTGGGCGTCGTCTTGCAGGTCCACTCAACCACCACCCTCCAATTCACCTCCACCATCCTCCCGTCCATTTGACTGTGTCCGTGGTTGTACCTGTGGCTGACATTGCACACCACAGTGGATGCATTGTTGCAAGTGGCACCAACCAATCAGGCATCAAGCGGACGAGGTGCTCGAGGAGCAGTGGCCGTCGCGAAGCAAGTGTCAATACGGAGGTATGTGTTCTACCATCACACTGTAGGAGAGGCAAGCACTTAGACGATGGAATGTGCAAGGGTGTGACGTCTCGTCTTGTCTAGCTCTGTGTGCTCTCGCCTCGACTTGTCGCATCTTGTGGATGGATTGAAATGTCTGCACGAACACATACAAGGCTGTGGAATAAGGTAAACATAGTTGGTGCTAGACGCTAAACAAATTTCGATTGTTTTTTATTGCATCATTCACGCATTTAGAGGTTACAAATTCTGCCAATCCTGTTGACAATATTAACTCGGCATTTGAAAGATGAATGTTGGGTTTTTTTTTTACCAAACAGCCATTAAAGGTGAATGCGGATGCTCGACGCCAAATGTGGTGCGATCGTCGAAAGTATTGAAGACTGTGAATAGAACATGATTTGTGCATGCGTTTGCTAGCACAGAACTCTGTGTAGCAAGTATTCCTGAAGTGGACATTTTGATTCCCTCTACCGAGTCACAATCCTAAGAGAAGGGAGAAGTGGTTTTTAAGCGCTTTTTTTCTCAGCTTGTATCCATCGCTGCAGGCTTGACGTGAAGTCGCCAGGGCTGAAGACGTGACCTTCAACACCGTCACCGTGACTACTGCCTTCTAAATGCAGACGGTGAGTCAGTTAGCATAGTGTTGCTTTGGCTGTGTGGTGGTAATTTACGGGAGATGCAAAGGTTTGCATTGTTCACCGCCGTAAATATCTTGAAATCAGGATTGCATTTTCAATCAGACCACCTTCGAGTGGTCCGTCTGGTCATGCTGTGAGATGCTGCTCTCTCTAGGCCCTTAATGTGAGAGGAATTGTTGATGGTCTGAATAAACAAGCTCTCAATTATGCGACCGAAAGCCTTGACGGTAGCACAATGATGTTTTTTTGTTAAAATCGAAGCTACGCGATTCCCTCAGTTTCCATAGACTGATGCTGCCATCTCCTTGCATTGACTTTTATTTACCCCTTCAGTGTCCTCCGTGTGCCTTCGGCGATGATTTGGAGCCCTACAAAGCAAAACAGAATGTAATTAGGACAAAAATGATCTAGAAATCAGAACACAGGTAAAGTGAAAGCCAAAATCGCATGTTTCTCTCATTCCCTCAATCGCTGCTCCCTAGCCTGTATCTTCAGCCTGATCAATGGGGAGGATGCCAAGCCAGAAATGGCCCTTTTTAGTCCTTCAAAATCACACACAGAAAAAAATTATCTACCCTCAATTTGAAGGTGTATGTTCCGAAAAGATTTCTTGTTTTTTTTCGCTTGGTTTACGAAGATTTTGAGTAAGAATACCCCAATTACCTTCTCACAAGTTTTAAGTCCTTCACAATGTGCCATGGAAGTCGCACCACAGCTGGTCAAAACATCTCTAAATGGAACAAATGGAATGGAATGAATGCCAGGACTCACTTTTGGCCACTTGTCCATGACTTCATCATTCACACATTAGTCCTTAACCCTGCATCGAAGATGGCTCTGCAAGGAGTGGCGTTTGTTCATTAATCACTGCTTCTAGCTCATGCTCCATTGGTTAAAGAAGGCAGTGGAAGGGGATGGATGAGTCACGGTCTAGGGGAGGTGTGAGTCACAGTCCTGTTCCGAGCCTCCCTTGCTCTGGCGCGAATGTGCGCACATCCCATATTCCATCCCCGTGGGGATTAGAGCGACTAAATGGCTGAGAAGTAGGTTAACTAGACGCTTAGGACTAAAAGAGCTTCCTCTGCTCTTTAGCTTGCAGTAACTTCTTGTCCTGCTATCCCAATGAGTGAACTACCCACAAAATATTCTTATGCACAAAATCTTTTGTTTTTATTGTTTGTTTTGTGCCCAAGGCCTACCGTAAGAGCGGAAATATCGAGAAATAATCCTCAGTCAAAACTGAATCATCTCTAAAAACAATGGAGGATACTAAAATCTGGTAGTTTAATTATTGCAGCGACCGTACTAACAGCAAACCACCTCACCACCAAGGTCACATAAGGGTGACATTACCAGGGAAAGACAGGAGACCCCTGCTTCCTTAATTGTTCTACACCAATCTTGACGAGGAGTGCAAGTACCCCATCGACAAATCGACGGTAGCTTGTTTTTGGATGGCTGGGAATGCAAATGAACCAGGCGTTGAAGTATCCGCTACGTCGGAAGAAAAATGGTGATTCAACTCAAGAGGTCTTTTTATGGTTGATGTGACATCCCTTTTGGGTAAATTTTCTCACAGAAATGCGACTGCCGTCCACAACACACTCGACATGTAGCATCGTTTCGCCTTGAGTCATTCCTCCAAAACATTTACTTCTTTTTTATTCTCATAATAGTGGAAACTACTTTGTAATTCCATTTTTACGCTCAATCTAGTCGTGGTGATGGCCAGACACTCGAAAGTAGCTGCCAGGATGGTTGGAGAATGACCTGAGAACAGGAAGCTAGCACACCATCAGATGAGGGTCCCAGGTTCAGTCAACCGCTTTGGCCTACACTTTGGTGGGGGGTTGGTGCTGAAACGATTTATCACGTAGGTTGGTGGTGAATGCGGGGCCATGGCTACAGCACTGACCCAATTGTTGGTTGAAGTCACGACTAGGACTAGCTTTTAAGCAACCCTCCAGCTTCAGCCCTCCTCCCCACGACAGTGGGATAAGACTCCTCTTTGACTTACAATTTCTCCACTGGTGGTTGGGTCGGTGGCTTCAATAGAGACCCTTAGAGGTGAATTGGAATCGCAAATTCCATTAGCTAATTATCCAGCAGAAATTTAACTCAGGGAAGCTGTACCCTGTGGATGATCAAATCTGTGGAAACATTCCGAAGAAAGAGCACAAGGGCTATGCCCCAACAAGTTGACCTCTACCTTGAAAGAATGCTTACACCTTGTTCCAAACGCAAGGATGCCTAGCGTAGTTTGGAAATCACGACAGATATCACTGTCAAAGAGAATCGGGTGCATCCATTTCCAAATGGTAAACGGGTTATCCAAGCTCTCAATAAATATGCACAACCGATTGTAAAATGTCCTCGGGGTGATCTAGGGGTTGGACACCAGAACATATTAAATGGACTCTGATGGTATGCGGGTAGGACCGACCCCGACATGTCAAGTAAGGTGTTGAGCGAGAGGATGGGTGAGAGAGGTCTACCTGCTCTCGTCCATCCAGCTTATGCCCGCATCTCAGAGGACACGTTCAGGCTAGTCAACTAATGGAAAGTGAATAGTCGAACGTAGGTGACCAAAATTTGGCCTAAAATAAGGATTATGCCGGTGTCTCACGGATGATAACCGGGATAGACGCATGAATCCACCTTCACATGCATCCAAAAAAAAAAGAATGTGCCTAGGAGGGAGAGAAATTAATTTATAAAGACGCTAAAATGACTTTCCTTTTCTTTTTTACAGGAGAGAATTAGGAACAGCCAATAATTTCGGGCTTCCTCGTGAATAAAAAAAAGGAAGTCCAATGGTGACAGTACAACTTAGCAACGAAAACACTTACGGGAGGCTGCGGCGAATAGTATCCCACTTTCAGGGGTTAGGCGATCCGATTTTTGTTCACATAAATGTCATGTTTTTCTTGCTTATTAGATGAAGAAGAGCTCGTCTAGATGCAACGAACCCTTTGACCGTTGACATCAGCTGTATCCATCCGATGCAATGCAGAGTTGCAGGCGTTGTTAAGGTGACGTGTCAGATACATGCCATTGTTTACGCATACGCATTACTGACCATAGATATGCTTCGGTCTATCGCGGTGACATTCTTTATTGTGCCTTCTGGCGCCTGCGATTTTAAATTATCAACTTTCAAAGATAGGATGGTCAAATTCATTGTGACACATTTAAAGGACGTGCAATTAAAAAAAAAAAATTACCGTCCAGAAATGCCATTCTGCCAACCACTAACTCATTGCTGCATTCCATTCTGCAAAAACTTATAAAAATGCTTCGGTGATGAGGAGTTGCGTCTTGATATTGTCGCGACATCTCGGTGTGGTTACTCTGAGCACCTTCAGTGGTGCCTGAAACGGCTGGTAAAACGGCGCGTTGGGAGCTGTATTAATTAGGAAAGGAAAGTTGAGATGTGGGTGAGAAGTGGACTTTAGATGGCTGTGTTCAATGGAAAATGTTATGATGGTAATGGTAAGGTAACTACATTTCGGGATTCAATCTACTGAACAATATAAAATGCACTCAAATTTGTGAATGGAAACCTGTTCTTGAGATTTGACCTTACAAGGCAAAGCAAGGTAACGAAAGACATCCCTGACCATTCCTGACGCCTAACACCGATTTCAAAAGGCTAGCCACATGCACACTTTAGGATGGGAGGGAGGAAAGAAGAGGGTAGAGGGAGGTTGGGGGAAAGGTAGACAGATACTGCCTCATTTGCATCCTCTTCCCCATCTTTCATGTCTCTTTGATGCCGCCCATTCCGCGTCCCAAATGATGGCCAAGAATTTGGTTACTCATTCCCATCGGTAAAACCGCATACCTTCTCCACTACAAAAGGGCAAGTATTGGTGATGGGGCTTATATACACACATACAAGTGAATCTACACCTCGTGAGAACATGTATTCATTTAAAAGTGCGTCTTACCAGTTCACAGACTCTCATCTTTTCCCACCTTCTTGTACTTTCTGTTTTTTTGCAGGCGCATAACTACGGTGTTGAACTCGGTGCACCCGAAATACAAAATGATTCAACCAAATCAACCCTCACACTTGTGGAATGCAAGCTATTTGCGGTGTGGATAGTGTAAAACCGGAGGCACTGGGTCCAAAGTGCTTTCTCACAGTGATACAGACGTGTACGTCGGACAAGGTGAGACTACTATATCGACTCGCTTTTACTCCCATCGTCTCATCTCGTCTCGTTTTGACTAAAAATTGAGTTGATTAATGGTGCCGGCGATTCCACTGGGACTGGTCTAAAAAACCCCACCAAACCATCAACAGCCTCTATTGTTACATTTATGTAACACTACATTTTTCTCTTCCGAACCCACATATCACAAGTCTGTGCTTTGCCATGCCATAAATTGTGGTTGCACCAGCTTGTGTCAAAATTTGACAGAAGCTGAATTTGTCAGCTGCACACTTAGTGGCAGTTGGCGGTGCAGTGGAACAAAGCAACATCTGATTAGCAGCGGTGGTCAAATTCCCTCGAAAATCCAGGGCAGTGAACAATTGCTTAGTGCTAGTTACCACAAACCTGCCTTTCTGGAGGATATCGAGTGTTCTACGTGACTTGTTACCTTCCAGACAAAATTTATCACCACCACGAAGACGGTGGCAGTGACTGCCTCCAGGGGTGTATTCAAATGTGGAGATCAGAGTTGGTGATGAAGCACCTCGTCGACGAAGGATTAGAGTCCAAGCCACAGAATGATTCTCATATCCACGGAAGGCCTCCAACACAGGTTGCAATGTCATGCCAATGTAGCACAGTTGTTCAGCAACAAACCAATCACTCAGTTTGCGAACCTGTTCCACTGTCAGAAACGACCTTGGACATGGCATTGCGCTGTGATTCGGTTCACTTCACACAATTCACGCTTGTAAAAGCCGACTTAGTACACTTGCCACATCCTCCATACTCTAACAACGCAAAACCCTGTGCAACGTAGCTGGACAAAGCACAAAGCCTTCTGTGGTCACAATGAACTCTGAACACCACAATCATTCACAACTCCGAACACTTGCACCACATGGATAAATAGACGCTGAGGTGGGTGGAGAGATAGGTGGAGTTAATTGTCACTGCCACTAATGAATTCCACTCCTGTCATTCATTGACTCAATGTCCTCGCATGAGCCACTTAGTACAGCCAATCACTGTCAAAGAGGAAGCAGTCGAAACGCCAACTATTTGCTATTATAGCAAAGTAAACGTCCTCCATTACTGACCTTCTTTTGCATGTGCTCCTTTTAGCCGTGAGAGCCGATTCCCGTCCGTGCCGAAAGCATTGTCCCAATGAAGCACTCTGGTGCATGTAGCGAGACACGGTGTTTGGGGAGGACAAGAGAGGCACGGGCTACTACACGCACGCCCTCTAACATGCTTTATAGAGGCAACAATTGGGGACAACCCTGTGGTTATTTAACTTCTCAAGCGAAATGGAGGTACACACAAACCCAACCCATTGCGTCGTCGTGTGCACACTCAATCGCTTACGCCAAGTGTCCAACGCATCCGCGGCACAAACATCCTCCCCTCGCACGTGCCGAAGTCTTAAACACTGTGCTCTACGGAGTGTGCATTGTAATCCCGTGTCACAACTTCAGCAGGGAGGAGAGGCCAAATTGATGCCAAAAGCCCAATCTTTCACATCTGACCCAATCATCAACCCAACACTCCAGCAATGCACATCCGCTCTGGTGATATTTCCTCACCGGATGTTGGGTAAGGAGGAGAGGCATAACATCCCAACTGATTTCATCGATAACGGGCCAGATTCCGGTACCACAGTCCACCTCCTAACCCCACTAACCTCCAATGATGCATTGCATCGAGTAGCCAATCAACGGACTGGCGCTTCACACAGGTCGACTAGACTGTCTTGTCACTGACTGGGAGAAGGAATGCACGAATGGCATGGTTGCCTTCATTCCTTTTTCTTACAAGTAATGTAATCTGTACTGTCCTGAGGTGATGCCACCACTCCCACCACCGTTCTCTCAACAACGCCATTTCCACCCTTTCTTTTATTGTCACCTCTAACTTTGCTATCTGCCGCGCCCTTACCAACTATGCAAGGCCTTCTACGAGACCACTGACAAAGGATTACTGCGTCGTATCCGCAATGCACTCTCATGTGATACCACCTTTACCAAAAAAGTTTTCACTTCTGCAAGAAAACTACTCGCCGTAGACGCTCCCTTATCATCTTTTATTGTCTCCGTGTCATTGACTTACTTCATTTTTAACTGTCTTCCTTTCTGTCCACGATTGGACTGCCTTAATTAAATTCGGAACAAACTTTGAAAAAATATTTGTATTTGAAAACAGATAGTTTCCAGCCCTTTTTATCCACTAATGGACAACTCAGCCTACTTTAGGGTAGAAGCACATCAAGCTATTCTGCGACAAAGATCTTGCTCATTTGTCAGTCGCTTAGTTAGTCTATTGGTCGAATTTCCATCGAGTCGCTTAACGCAATGCATAGGACAACTTGGCAGAATATGTGGTCTCCCATAAATTTTTTACAGCAGGCACTAGCAAGAAAGCTGAGGCAGACGGGATCGGCTCAATGCAATCGGGAGAAAAGGCATTTATTGCAGAAAACGAGTGTGGCGCACTTTCTTGGCTAGTGGCATCACGATGAAGAGTCTTAAATGTGTCTAAGTGTGAGAAATTGATAAAACAGACAGAACAATCAAAAATTTCTCTGAGTCATCTCCCACGTCATGCGAGTGGCATTTAACTGCTGCCTCTGGTGCGGTAGGAAGCAATGCCCTAGGAGAAGATGCTGCTCCCTTCCTAACAAACGTGAACATTTTGGGGGGGGGAAGATGGCTCAACAAACGGATACAATACTGCCAGGAGTCGATTACAAGTCTCAATGCATCTTAAGATTGAATCGCATTTGTCGCCAAGCCTTCGCGTTAACCTTCAATGGCTGTTTAGTGAAAAAATCCAACATTCATCTTTATGATAAAGTGTAAATAACGCCAGCGCTACTGGTGTGATTTAACCCCTCGGATTGCGTAATAGATGCATTTTGCAACCAAAGAGTTACACAAGATCTAGCACCAACTATGTTTACCTTATTCCACAGCCTTGTATGTGTTTGTGCAGACATTTTCAATCCATCCACAAGATGAGACAAGTCGAGGCGAGAGCACACAGAGCTAGACAAGACGAGACGTCACACCCTTGCACATTCCATCGTCCAAGTGCTTGCCTCTGCTACAGTGTGATGGTAAAACACATACCTCCGTATTGACACTTGCTTCGAGACGACCACTGCTCCTCGAGCACCTCGTCCGCTTGATGCCTGATTGGTTGGTGCCACTTGCAACAATGCATCCACTGTGGTGTGCAATGTCAGCCACAGGTACAACCACGGACACAGTCAAATGGACGGGAGGATGGTGGAGGTGAATTGGAGGGTGGTGGTTGAGTGGACTTGCAAGACGACGCCCAAAAGCATACATTAGAAAAAGAAGGAGAACCATCTGTCACTCACCACTGGTGCTAGTGCTGGTGCTGGTGCTGGTGTTGATGCTGGTGCTTTTTGCAAGGTGTACGAGCGACATGTGCCTCGATGTCATGGTCTCGTCAACAGGCGAAAACACGTCACCGTGCACAGAGGTCGCGCAATCAATTGGCCTATCAGTGTTGTGCACGACACCTGGCCCTCTCTCCTCAGTGGAGAGAGAGGTGAGTGACAATGGAGNTGCCTGATTGGTTGGTGCCACTTGCAACAATGCATCCACTGTGGTGTGCAATGTCAGCCACAGGTACAACCACGGACACAGTCAAATGGACGGGAGGATGGTGGAGGTGAATTGGAAGGTAGTGGTTGAGTGGACCTGCAAGACGACGCCCAAAAGCATACATTAGAAAAAGAAGGAGAACCATCTGTCACTCACCACTGGTGCTAGTGCTGGTGCTGGTGCTGGTGTTGATGCTGGTGCTTTTTGCAAGGTGTACGAGCGACATGTGCCTCGATGTCATGGTCTCGTCAACAGGCGAAAACACGTCACCGTGCACAGAGGTCGCGCAATCAATTGGCCTATCAGTGTTGTGCACGACACCTGGCCCTCTCTCCTCAGTGGAGAGAGAGGTGAGTGACAATGGAGGGTGCGGCTGTTGAATGTGCACCTCAATGGAGCATGAGCGTAGAAGAGGCAAGAAGGAGGAAGTTGTCATGGTTGTTTGGTGGAGGGTGTGGTGAGGGTGTGGGAGAAGTGGTGAGATGGAGTCGGCGATGGATGAGTGAGGTGAGGCAGGTGGTATAAGTGAGTTGTGAAGGTGGGAGGAGAATGCACGGACATCATTGATAACGTAGGCTCGTCTGTACAGGTGCACATAACAAGGCAGAGGGTGAAGAGCATTTCTACAGTCCGTTTTAAAGCTACACATCAATTACACTCTCCATTGTGAGCTTCGACATTTGATCGTGCTGTTATTGTATGGAGAGGGCATAAGGCAGGAGATGGAAGACGAGCCAGGATAAGTTTTCAGTGATTACGTTGGTGGTTGGGGGTAACAAATTAGTAGGGATGTCTGGAAGACCTTGGAGATAGATGACACGCAGATGACGCCACCGAAGTGATGGTAGGCGAGATGGGGGTGTCGATTGCGTCAGCATGATTATATGGGCACACTATCCTGTTAGGGATGGTAGTTGGTGGTCTTTGTAGTTGTAATCGTGGTCAGCCTTGACTTTCGGCAGTAGCAAGACCTTTAGTGAATTGTCATTATCCGCCAACCAAGAGACAGGAGAGAGGTGGAGAGGGATGCAGTGGAAAGACGGGACATGGTGCAAATGCCTCCTGGGATGCGATGAGGTGCTATCAAGGGAGTGATGCTGCCCATCAGTGCCAGTGGCAGTAGCACATATTGAAAAACTGTTGACGTGTCCAAGTATGAAATTCCCCGTTAGGTCAACCAGTCTCGAGAAGATATAACGCTGAATGGTAGATTCCCAGTTCATCGAAAAAATTGCAGCAAGAGGATTGCTAGAGCTCTCATAGCCTCCCACTGCTCCACTACATTCCACCATTGCAAGTCATAATACATATATAGAAGTGGAAAGTGAGGACTTATTAGAGGTTGGTTTCGGCTAATTGGAATGCAATCTTACTGTCCAAATGAATGAGCAATGACTGTGCAGACGTAGAAATCAGGAACTTGGCATCCACTTGACACTAGCAGGAAAAGTACCAATGAAGTAGATTTGCTGGCACACTTCATGTTTATTACTGAGGCACCTCGCATTTGAATGTCGAATCTGGATCATTAATCCTGACTAAGCAATGTGCCATATTAGAGATTCTTGCATCCTCTACTGACAACACCAAGGCAATGGATTGTCATCTATTGAATGACATTAGGAGGACTGACTTTTGTTAATGTCACTAGCTCTTTGAAGTGCTGCTGAAAATGTCAAACTGCTCTCCCTCATATTCTTTTATTTTTTCAAGTACAGCGTTAACGTTCGGAGATGGAGACAGGCAGTTTTCGTTGACAGTAGGCAGGAGCAAAACTCGATAGAGGTTAATATTGAAATTGTATGAGAGATAATAAAAATTGATGAAGACTTTTAAATTGGGGGATGTATAAACTGCATGCCATTGCAGTGGCACTATGGCCGGTGGTTTATGACGCACATGGCCAACTACCGATTGCTGAGGTCTTTTCTCTACCAGGGTTAGTCCATCACAGTGGTCAGTATCGTAAAATGTTGAGGCATCGCTTGGAAACCCTGATTTTCGAGGGGATACGCAGTAGGAGCAGTGCAATGACTCATTCATTCGTTCTAGTTTTAACTGTTTTAAAATTTCAACACACGTTGAATGCATGTTACTGCGTCCTGGATACTAAAAGCCAAATTATCCTAGCTGTTGTGACCAACAATGTGAAGGTGCAGTGGACTGAAAAGGTGCTGTGCAGAGCAATGGCAATAATTCCTCCATCGCACTGCTGCACGTTGCAGCACTTGGTCACTTTGGACTTTGGAATCAACAGCAACCTAGGAGCAGTGCATATGTACGCAAATGCACCAAGACTAGCGAGAGGAAGCAGGTCATCCCACAATCACACAGACGCATTGACTAACATTTCAGTATCGAGTATTGGAGCAGAGGCTACGGGTAAGAATGGGCTTTGCAATGCGTTCATTATACGTGCGGCTATTGTGGTGCTCAGAGGGTTGGAGGTGTTGAAATGCATTGTCATTGATGCATGGCGTGACACTATCGGTGGCCGAATGAGATTCTCACTGACAAATCCTCATTTTATCGGTGCATGTTGCAACACCCGAGACCATCTTCTGTTGCTACATTCAGGGGAGTCGGTATTGACAGTCTGCGTCTTGCAGAGCATTCACGGGCACTGGAACAAACTCAGCACAAAATGTTGATGCCATTCCTCCTCTGTGCTCTTCCATCCAAATGCTTTCTTTGAGTGCAGCGAGAGATGGAAGCGAAGATGTGGAAGGAAGCTGACTGATTAATGCAGCTGCAGCTAGAGTGATAGGACAACTGGGACGGATACGCGGTGTGGTAGAACAGGAGAATTGGAAAGAAGAAGGAATGATGAAAGAGGGAGATGTATGAGGGTGAGGAGGAGGTGGAGGAGGAGAATGGTGACCTCAACAACAATTCTGCAGCAGAAAGACGTTTCCAACCTACCTATATCGCCCATCCTCCTAGTTCGACTCCATTCTCTTACCTCCTTCCGCACTACTGGCTCATTATGCGATCAATGCTGATGTTGTGGTTTCTGTGATGTCATGTCAAGTTGTTGGAATCAGAACAGAGGTAGGTGGAGGTGCCGTCAACTGGAGAGTCAAGGCGAGGTGATGCGCCAATTCGTGGTACAGTGGTGCAATCTTTGCACTTGCACATTAAAGAAATGGCAGTGGGTGGAATGTGACCACCACCACCAACACCACCACCACCACCACCACCAACACCACCACCACCACCACCACCAAGGAGGGTGGTGTGGTTGGACCACCCGAAACACAATGCACCTCTCCGTCGCCTCCTCACGTGGCACCTTCACATGATGCCTCGATCACTGCATCTGACAGCGCCATCAAAGTGTTGCTTCCCACCCATTTCGTCTCCTCCCCATCAACTAACAGTCCTGTCACTTGTACTGATGTTCATTGTGGCTAGCGTTGTGCCCACACCTCGCCATCCTTAGTCGAATCGGCACTGCCTCACCGACTCGAGACAAGCATGCAGAAAATCCTCACCGCTGTTCCACCTTCACTGCAAGCGGAAGCCATGTTGGAGCTCTTGCTCATGGGATGCAGCAGGAAAGAGTAAGTTGGAGGGACCGACATTCACAGGTCACATCTGAGGTGGATTCGGAGTGGTCGGTTAGCAGTGAAGTGTGAATGCCCACAGGTGTGTGACTGTGTTTTAGTTGTAAACATGGACATGTTCGTGATGATGGACGTGAAAGTAGCAGTGACTGTGGTTGTAGGTGGGCACGAGTTGGCATGGCATGGAGGCAAGTGCTATGGGTTGGAATCCTTGTGAGTGGGGATGCACCGTGGTCGTCTTGCATCGCATCGTATCGATGCATCGTAGTGTCTGCCAGTCATTCGCCGATCTCAGCAGATGAATAAAGTGGAATGACGAAAGAAGGCAGAGAAGAGAGAGGCATTGGCAGTCGTTTGACGTTGTCGGATGCCTAAGGCATCCCGAGTGTCTTTGATGTAGTTGAGTGACACTGTGGTGTTTGGGTGCAACTTGGTTGTTTGTAGAGCCAGTGGTGGTGATGAATAGCGGATGTGGAATGGAGCGTGTGTATTCATCTGCAGTGTGAGAATGTTTACACACCTTCAACGCACCGTATGGAGACAGTCAGCAGACTTATAGCAACAGTGCTATGTGGCAGATTCGATGCGGTTATCCAGCATGATTTGTTTAGTTATCGCCTCCGCATTTCATCGCAACACCTCGTCCCATTATGACGACGCATGGTAGAGTCAGCACTTGGGCAGTCAATGAATGTATTCACCTACCATTCGAGTTGAGCACATAGGAACCACGCGTTTGTGGGTTCCACATGGATGGACGACCTCAAACCAGTCATTTATTCCACTAGAACTAAATGAACTCTTTGACCAGAGATCCACCAGGACCCATCTCAACTATGGCATCTGTGCAATCCACAGCTGCAACAATGAAGTGTGCTATCAATGGAGACGCGAAACCCCTGCAAGTGGATGTCTACACAAGATATGGAACACAGCACTTCAGAAGACGACTTCAAATACATCAATTTCTCTGCGCACCTATAAGTCAGTGGAGTAATCTTGGGGTTTCACAAACAGACCATCGTCAGTCCATACAACTGTCAACACTGATACCAACCGCGTTGGCTGTCTCTGTTTGCAGTCGACCGTCATGTATCATGAGCGCCACCACCACCACCACCACCACCACAGGAGGCATTGGGCATTGGTGTGAATATTGGAGCAGTGGGTGGGATGTCGGAGGGCCGAACCACGGACCTCCGACACATAGAGGGCAATGCATGCTTGTTTGAATGCGTCCTGAGGGCACTGAGAGGTGCATGACACAAAACAAATTCACAAGTGAGTGCACTCCATCAATCGCCAAGTTCCACAGTGTACAATGCAAGGTGTCTTCGTCTAACCAAAAGTTATTCATGCAGGGCAATGCACTCAAGCCGAGAGTGGGGAAGAAGAACTACGAAAGTGCTATCCCAGAGCCTGTCTTGGCCCCTTGTTTGCATGTCAGATGGGATGGGGTGGGGTGGGATGGGATAGGATTAGGTGGGGTGGAGTGGGGTGGGGTGGAATGAATGTATCCCTGAGGTCAGTGAGTACAACTATTCAAGAACAAGAAAATGTGGCATTAAGCGAAGGTGGTGCAGGGTGTCTACGTGTTGGAAGAGGGGAGAGAGGACGTTGTAGACAAACACTTTACCACGTATTCGCAGACGTGATGAGGCATGTGTGTGTGCGTGTGTGTTCTGGTCTGAAGTAGAAAGCAAATTCGAATGCGCGCAATGACCTCCTCACATATGGAACGACTTTTCACGAAAACGCTTCTGTCTTCTGTGAACGAACGCGACTTGTTGCTCACTTCCAGTCTGTCGTCTACACGAGATGGGGCTGAACAATCACACCTTGTCCTCCCTTGCGTGGAGGAGGGGAAGGACAAGAATGCTTGTGTGCACCCACTAATTCTCTTGCACGGCTACATTTGCTTCAGTGTGAGGAAAGGACAGTGGTGAGTGAAGATGGAGCGAGAGAGGTGAGAGAGGTGAGAGAGGCGAGAGAGTGCCTGGAAGGCGCATCAATCAGTCAGTGAGAAGTAGACAGCTTCACTTCCGTCGTGGAGTGATGGACTTTTTTCCAACGACTCCTAAAAAGCATCTTGTGAAGGTAGTTGAGGAATGGACTGCGAGTGGAGGCCTCGTGGACTGAGCAATGAGGTGTGCATTTCGTGCCACACTACAAAGGCGACAGAAGTGGTTAATTGACTGGTTAAATGACAGACCGACTGATTGACTGGACACAGCATCACATGAGGCAGAATGTGCTTTAGTGGGTGGATGGATGGGTGGATGGGTGGGTGGTTGGGTGGGTTTGGAATCCAGTGCACTGATCTGCACTACTGTCCATCATCCTGTTTCACCCACCGAGACACGCGTCACGAGTCATGGGTCACGCGACTCGCGACTGTGGATGCATTTACCCGGGATCGGTCCTCACAACTGATTGGGAATGGATGGAGTGCAACCTTCCTTCCACACAAGTGGGCATTCCTCGGGGGTGCGGGAAGAGGTGGTATTTAAAGCAGTAGAAAGTGCTTTTCACTCTAAGACTACTCCCTTGTCACAGCTATAGGTTCGATGTCGAAGTTTGGGTTAGTGGTTGGGATGGAGCTTCGGTAGGGAAGTGGATTTGTAGGGACGACTGAACAATCAAAGTAGAATGGTTCTGTTTGCTCCGTCTACTTCGGTAGTCGTTGTTCATCAACTTCTTTTCATTCCTATCGTTTGAAACACCAAACAGAAGGAATTTGGGATAAGAGGGGAAGGAATGGTGTAAGAGTGCTTGTTCTATTTATTTTTATCTCCTCCCATCCCAAAGTCAACAACAAGTGGCATTCCCTCGTCACCAAAGAACGGTGAATGGTATTGAGGAATGGGGTGCAGCATGAGAGAAGCGGTCAGCGGAATGACATTGTTCAGTTGGTTTGCTACTGCACCCTCTCCACATGCTGCACATCGGACTTGACGAGAAGCATTTATGCCTCCAAAATGGAATTGCACTTCATCCGTAAAGCACGCAGCGCCTAACCACCTCACGTCACGTCACGTCACGTCACATCACGTCAAATCACATCACATCCACCAAGCACAGTACTTGGTGGAGAGCCTTGTGATGAACCATTGTAGGGAGGCGTCGTGTTACAGGCACCCTCTCAACCTGCATAGGCTCTCTCCATGCAGGACTGAAGCACCACTTTACTGTTCATACCCCATTGTAAGAGTCGAGGGTAAATCGTGAACCTCGTGCCTCCAATGTTGGGAAATGGAAGGTGAAACAGGTGGTCAACTTCAAATACAACTCACCAGTGTGTGATGGTTCGAAGGGCTTGTCACAATCGGACAGGAATGCTGGGATGAGTATCAGTAAAGCACGTTGAATTGAGCGGATGGGCGTAGTTGGAAAGCGCAGCCTTGAACACGTGTGTCACGTGGTGTTTGGGCGTCTCTGGGGCAATCAAGCAAGCAACCACCACAGTCCTGATGTTCGCGCACGTCCTCGAATGCACATCCCACCCTGAGTGCCCCTTGGCTGCAGACCAAACCAACAATCTGGCTGCTCTACGATTTGCTGTCCCTGACTCTAACAAATTGAGGGGCACGTACGTTTGCCCCTCGTGGTTTGGAGGCGTGGGTGTACACAAGGAGAATCACGCCGATGAATGCACGTGATGCAGATTGCGAGCATGCTCATCTATCCACTCGTGACAACTTCAGTGTCACGTGCAAGAGATGGGAAGGAATAGTTCAGTGGTAGTGCTAGCCAGGGTTGTATTTGTGGAGGCACTGGAGGCGATGGGGAGGGAGAGAGGGGGTGATGTCGAAGTGGAAAGCGAGGAAGGGAGAGAGGAGAGGTGGGCTGATCCACTGCTCTACTGATGGTGTTCTTCATTGTTGGTGCGTCCTTTTGTGTGGCATGTTGACAGAGTCACCTGACACCAGATTCGTACTCTGTGGCGACATGAAGGTGGTGCTTGGAGCACTGTGAGGTCTTCACAAGCCAAGTCACATTTGTGTGTGTGTGTGTGTGTGTGTGTGTGTGTTGAGAAGGCGAGTACGCCGAGTGGTGGTGAGTGAAGGCCAACATGAGTATGCCTATTTGTTCACATGTGCAGGTGGCAAGACTGGTGGGTCAGTGAAATGAGCAGTTGCGATACTACTGAGATGAGTTAGCTCGATGAGAGAGAGCTTAAGTAAGTCAAGCAATCCATGCTCATTGCGGATCCTCTTGGCCAAATAAGGTCGGTGGTGCAATCATCCGCACTTCAAGTGTCTGTTGCATAAGGAAAGGTATAGTGGATTTGTAAGCACTTTGTAGCGGTGTTAATCTAAAAAGCATTTTTTAGGATTGTGGTAGTTCATTTTTAATAACCAAACACTAACTATTATGAGGAAATCACAGTGAAAGGGGACGAGGATCATGCAGCATTTTCTTCCTTCCCTCCTTCTCTTAATAAAATACAACTTTTATGGATGTGGTTTTTTGGGTCAAAACAACGACCTTACAGGTTTTTTGTTCCACGTGTTGTTCTTTCTTAGCAAAACCATCAGCAAAAATGCTTTTTTGTAATGGTTGAACTCTAGTGTCCTTCTGCTGTCAGCTGCTTTGCAACCCACCTGGCAGACACAATGTGGGACTTAAGGGTAAGCATTCAGACGACTTTTTGAAAATCTCTTGTTTAGCTTTAGAATTTTTTCGTTCCCTGCGGTCATATTTGCAACCACATCTATCATGTTCCTACAGCCACTTTTTATTTTTCAAATCCAATCCTGTATGTCACTGCAAGGGAACAATATGCCCCCAAGCAGGGCTTTCATCTTGATGAATACTAATTTTTGGCCTTGGTAATAACATCGGTTGGTCCTTCTTTTTGAAGTATAGCTGTCTACTGTCTTCAATTCCTTTTTTACGCTCTAAATAAATGGAGGAAATGGAATAATTTTGTCGACTTTATCTTCAGTCTAAAATCGCCTACTTTAAAAAGGTAGCCAGATTGCTACTCTTCTTCCATGCTCTCGAAGATTCTTAATGTTTTAAAAAGGCAGCCTATTACCCACTGCCACTTCCGGCGATGAATTATTTTGCACTCTGGAGATTTGCTGTAGTCCCATGCAGTTGGCGAGGAATTGCATCTCTCTCAGAGCGCGTGTGTGCGGGTGTGCGTGTGTGCGTGTGTGTTTGCATGTGTAGAACCACAAATTCCATATGCGTACTTTAAACTAATCCTCATAAGTTAAAATCCACCTCTCTGTCCAAATTTTCTCCGCAATAAGTCGCCGGTACGTAGCCACTTGGTTGGGCATGGGAGAAGTTGTGCGCCTTGACATCACGCATTTACCGTAAAGGTGGTACTTGATGTGCGCCAATTCTTTACTTTATGTAGATTTAGGTCACCACTTTGGGGACGCCGTTCTCCTTTAATCTATCAACACCTCCGTATTTGATGCCGTAGGAGAGAGATTACAAGCAACAATTCAAATAAACCAAAATCAAATGAAATTGAAAATTTGAAAGACGTACTTCAGAATGGTTTTTGCAATCGCCCCCATCTCATATTCTTTACAAAGACAAATGACATCTTTTGATGGCGCTTGTCAAAATAAGGAAGCGTGTTTCATGCCAGATGGAAGTTATGCAAACAGCTTTATTTTTAAAAAAACATGCATTTCTATCCTTAACAATTGAAATGGAAAATGCTGTATTTTAGGGCATCGTTCTACCATGAAGCACTAAAAGCCAGCGAATTAAGAGTTTCTAACCCTGGCGCCATTGTAATGGGCGAGATGCATTACTAATGTCAGAAATTAGTAGGAAGGCAACGTTTGATCTTTATTTGATGAAGTAGTAGGCTATTCACAGCAAGCGTCCAGAAGGATGCTTTAGACGAGAGTAGGATCGTGTTTCAGCTCCGTCTCAAAACGTACAGCTTCTTCTCTAACCCGCTTCTAAAATTATATTCTTAATAATACGAGTACTACTCTGATCGAAGGGTGCAGTGGTTGACATGGCCGCCAACGTTTAGTTCACTTAGCTAATAAAACCGCTTTTTTCGGTACTTTAAAGAAAATTCACATCCAAGATGGGATAACTAGTCATAATGGAAAAAAAGTGTTAAAAATGGTAGCAGAATTGAAGAGATATTGGCCCTATTCGCAAGAGGTACCTCTTACCCAACTTCCATCGAAATGTCAAACTGCATAACTGCCTCCTTGCTTGATGAATGGCTATAATATGATACGTGTTCCTGTGTTTTAAAATATTTAAGTTTGCTAGATTACTATTGCGTTGTATCATGTGCTGGGGATGACGCTCAAAACAGGACCAGGGCCTTCGTGAAGGCGATAAGACCTTCAAGTCATCTCCAAACTGGTGCGCATCATATCCTCTCCAGTAGTATCTGGTTCAGCCTTCAACCTTCTCAGTTCAAGCCTCGACAGATTTGAGAGCTGAGAAGTGGGCAAGAGGCATCAAAACGGCATGAGTCATGCTGAGAATTCGGCATAAGTTGAAAATAAAGTATGTCGAGTGTATGCGCCGAAATTTTTTGGAAAAAAAAGCATCCTCATCTCATAAATTTGCAGCATTCGCAAACATTAATTAGGGGATTTTTTCAGAGTAGGGACATCCTGGAAACTAGCCGAGTGAAAATAGGCGAAGTAGAGTTGTGTTAACACTTAACGCATCCCATAATCTATGGAAGATATCAAAGTGTTAACGTTCAGAATATCATAAAGAAGTTCCTCAAGTTCTTGAACTAGAATCCATTTGATCTAGGTAAATAGAGGCCTTCACTCTCACGTGTGCGATGATGGAGGAGGCTTCCGCAATGGCCGACGGGTGTGTCGTGGTTTGGCCGCTTCAATCAGTTAAAATCAGAAAGCTAGGTAAAATGCGAATGCGTGCATGCATGCAAGTAATAACGTATTATGATTATCAAATTTCCTATTTAAACGACGCCAAATAACTTGTGGTCATCCTCAGATTTCCACACGTATCGAAAGGAGACCTCAAGTACGATTTGCGCGGTGCTACTAGCGGCCCTCAGCTGCTCCATCCATCTATTGAATAAAGAAATAAATCTCTGTACCTGCTTGTATTCTTTCCTTAAGTCTTGACTACCCACTTTGACCTTGTAGTACCTGCCTTTAATTTACCCCTTCCCAGGTACTTTGGATAAAAGAGGTTTTGTAGAAAATGGCATTTGTTTTAGCATCACGGGTTCTTAAATCACCTTGCTTCACCTTCACCACACTATTGGTGTGTTAACAGCCCCTGCATTTCACACCGGCGACGACGACGAGTAAGCTCGACTATAGAAGACTGAAAATACACATCTTCCTACTAGAAGCGCTCCACAATAAGGCAACTAACAGCAGAAGTGATGGGAAGCATGAATGACCAGGTGTCCTAAATAGACTTGTAAGAAGGTGCGCAGATAACTTTACGTGACGGTTTCCTGTGCCAAGTGCTCAAAAATGGCTCCGATAGTAGATTTTGTAGTAGTAAAAATCAGGAATTGGGGTGCCTAATGGCCATGAATGCTTAATATTCGCTTTGTGAAATAAAAACCTGTTGTAGAACATCAACTAGCCTTGCGGAGCAAAAAAGAAAGTGAATAACACTCATTCAATTCAATGAGGAGAATGCCATTCTGAAATGAAAAAAAAAATCAGGCAAAATGCAGCATCATCGTTAAAAATGAAGTGCGTTCCCAAACATGGTGTTAAGGCGCCGCTTACGTGGCACGGGGAGTAACTCAAGGAGAGTGCCATAGGTGCGGCTTGACAGGAGTTGTTTTTAAACCTATTCTTGTTTTTTTTTGTTTATTCCCCTAAAATAACAATATTTGCGTCTGCCATTCATTATTCATAGGAATGTTCTAATTTTATCCAACGGAGTAATGCGTAACCGACGTTTTGATAGACTGGTAATAGTAGTTTCAATGGAAAACACGACACAGAAACTATTTACCGCCTGTCTAGACAGCCAACGCAGCGAGACTAAACTATACGATAAATAATTTTAACTTCCGCAGTTAAAGGATACCGCTGAACTACTTTTAAAATGATTGTTTAGTGGAATTAGCCAGCATAAAGATAGGTGTTTCTGAATGCCTAAGTGAATGGGTACTCCTGTGCGCAGAATGCTTTAGGGAGTAAACAAATGATGCATTTGCTTCTACTCAGGTATGCATATTTTTGTTTACACAAATGATCACTTCTGCATTCGCCCTACCAGGAAGTATGCAAATGCAGGCTTTTGGAACTCTTCGCCTTCCCTGCCCCTTTTCCTCACCCGTCCCCTTAGACACATGTGATTCATCCCTTTTGGGCTTAAAGTCAAACCACAAGAGCATCCGCAGAGAGAACGATAGTGCACCACCGTTTCATTAATTAAACCCTTACAGTGATTCCTTTTGAGAGGGTAAGATTGTGCATACTTTCCAAAATCAAACTCAAGAAATTAGAAGAAGCTTTCGACTGTTTTAGGTATCTTGAAATTTTAATTACCGTTTAAAGCGCAGACGATTCTTTCCAATACCTTGAGATATCTTCATAAGGTTTCTGATAAATTTAGAGACTACCATTTTCTTCTATCCAGGAAAACGGTGAGAGAAAAATATCCAGGATAGGTGTAGACCGACGCAATAATGCTAGTGTTCTCGGCTAAGCTCGGAGGCCAAATAGTGCACCCGTCGGGCACATTTGCATGCATGTGGCTTAAGCATTTAATACGTGAAAACACGTATGATGCTTCCCGTTCTAGGGGCATTCGACCACGTCGGTCAGGTAAAAAGTGGACTAATTTAACTGTTATTCGTCTTTTGGCTTATTGAAGAAAATTTTCTGGTAGGCTTTTAGGTCTTACAACGAGTGGCTGCCAAACAACCACTTATTGGCTTACAAATCTTTCTTCACTAAACAATTGCTGACGCAGCCATTCTCAGATGATAATCAGCAACCGGGGAATAGGTGCGTCAACAAAAAATCCCTCACGCATGTTGACGTTCTAACCCTAAACAATCCGTTTGCAACACACTTTCATCCACCCCAGGATAGTGCAAAAAACCGCGTCACATATAGAGAATGCCGAGACAGGGGCGGTGAGGTCGGTTAAGAAAGTATGGGTGTTGGTAGCGGATGTGTTGAGAGAAAACGCAGGCGGATGCCTAAAAAAGTGCTGCCTCATGGCATGATGGGTTAAAGTGCGCAATACGGCTGCGACACATGGATAGTTAGAAGTACACCATCAAATACGCAGGTGGCTACCCTAATGGTGCCGTTCAATCAAAGCAACCTGATTTGAATTGCAAAGGCTAACTTGTGGTTGTGATGCCCTTCTTGCGACTAATTTGAATCTAATGCAGTAGTTGTGTATTTTATTTATGAATGCAGGAGAGGAGTGAAGGCCGTACGCTGGGTGTTTATGGATGCGTTTGGTAACAGGAACTTACCAAAGGGGATAATTCCTGTCATACTACTTGCCCTAATAGCTAGCGCATGCCATCCAATCATTTTTAGTTGGGGTGACGGACAGCACCACCAGAGGATGTGGAGTGATGGGAAAAGCACTTGTTCAGGGAACTAAAACTGGCTTATGCTCCCATCTACAGGAGACCTAAAGTTCAGCACGGTCAGGCAATGAGACGCTCAGAGGTAGCAACGTATCAGAAACGTCTACCGGTGATTATCGCAGCCGCAGGAGTTTATTCTCAGCCCACAGTCTCGATACGTGGAGCGCCCACCTGCTTTGAGATGAAATTGTAAAAGAGACGAGTCTTTGTGTGACAATGGTGAACAAAAACAATAAATCACAAACACTCACGCTGGGAATTTTGACAAGCTAATGCATGCAGGATGCGCGTATGCCCTAAAATAACTCAACCATACTGACGGGTCTGCTTTACAGGTATTGGTCAAAAGCCGGGCGGTAGGCAAATACATGTAGCATTTGAAGGAGCGGATTTGGCTAGCGGTTTGTAGAAGTGAAAAAATGGAAACCCGGAAATCCCTTTTTGAGATAAGCGATCAATTTAGTAACTCCTTTTATCGGAACGGGTTAAGGTTACCCTAGTTGGTATGGCAGGCGAGTAACAAATGATATAAAATAAATCACCCCCATTAAATCTCGTCTTTTCTTAAATGGATCGCTTCAAGGTAGTTAAAAGGCAAACTTTTGGTTTACGAGAGGACCTTTTTCTAACTCCAAAGGGAGCCAATTCTAAATGCATGTGTTTCTAAAAGTCGACCAAAGGTAGGAATTCACCATGGCCTCACCCGGCCCAAAACTGAACAAAAAATTATACACTATCCTATATAGTTCTCTGCAAAAAAGGACCACCGACATAGTGAAGTGGAATCATCCTCACATCACTTATGAATAAGTTATGAGAAAAAGTTAGCACCCTAGGTAGCCTACGTGATATAAAGTCAACAAGTCGGCAACATAACTGCCAAAAGAAGACACTGAAATTATTGTAGAAGGAGATATTATTTGGTTAGGACTGCTTTCTTCTGATGTATTGTAATTAATTCTCTGAGAACACAATAGTTTCTCGCATAGGGACTGGAGTGGCCTTTCAACGCAAGGAAGGTAGTTCCAATTCGAACGAGTGAAATTCAGCCAGAAACAATTATGGAAGTGTTTTTTTTGCCTTAAAAAGCAGTCTCCATTTTGACTGTTTGGAATTAAAAAAAACTAAAATATGGAACTGTTTCCTCGCCTGAAAATAAACTTCATCAAGTGGCCTTTTTAAATACTTTACATTTTACCAAATATGTAGGTCTTGACATTGGGTAAAAAGGTAAAAGGTCAGTTACAGGTAGTAAGTGGATTATTAGCGCATGCTCCCTGAAACCCAGCATAGTCATTATTCATGTTCTAAATTCTTTCTTTTTTATGTGTAGATTCTAAAGTTATTTGTTAAAAATATTAACTTTCCTATGTAGCTGCCGAAAAGAGGGTTTCAACTCACCATTACTGTAGGCCGAAATGATAAATCGAGAATAAGGCGATTTTCATGATTTGTACTTTGTATCCCCACGTCTCCCAGTGGTGTTTACATTAGGCCGGTCCCACTATGCAAATTAACTCCTGGGCGGGAAGCACGCACGGCCTACATCGTCATGGCACCGAAATGTGACTCATTTCGGCCTGATGTCGATGTCGTGGCATGACTAACCTGTCTTTCTGCCTGAACAAAGCCTTTCACAAGATGGAGTGGACACATGGCACAGCATTACCGATTGAGAGGACGTCAGATCTGTGCACTCATTTGCAGTGTTTTGAAGCTCAACTCCTCGTCTCACATAAGGGGGGGGAGGGCCAAAAATCGATGCAATTTTATCGAACGGAAACAAAAATCGATTATTGATTAGTTTGCTGGAACAGATATCGGCCATTGAATTTGTGTTCTACATTTTGGACAGCAAATGTGGCAAATTCCAAATTGGGTGTTTTTTATTTTTGCAAAGGCGTTCATTTTACCCCCGACAGTTGGAATGACATATTTGGAGGGAGGTTAAGCCACAAGCACTCAGTAAACAGTAGGAGAGAGGGACGAAGAGGGAGAGGAGGGTTAAATTTATAAACGAAATGCCTGGAGCAGCCTCTCCAGGCACGAACGCCAACTCTGATACACAATAGCAGAGCGGCTGGCTAATCTAACCTCAGGATCAGTCACAGTTAGCGGCTTCCCTTTGATTAAAAAATAGCATTAATTTTATGATAACTATGATCCCCTATCGTCAAGACCATGATCAATGAACTGTTTAATGCCTGCCCTCTAGCCAACCCTACCTCCACATCCCCTTGCCTACCTACCTAGTTCGCTTTGAAGTCGCTCCTCTGAAATTTTGTGCATATTTGCCAAACGAAGGCCATTTTTAGGTAATCACTAGTAGGTTGTTTTGCAAGTGCAGAGAGTAATACAACGGTGTTAAAGATTGAACACCCAAACACATGCCACTAATCCTTGAAAAGCAGTTCTGTTTACGAGGTTAGGTTAGAAACACAGGTCTTCATCATTTTTTTACAGGCACCAGCTGTCACCGTTGAAACAATCATCCCACGTTGGTGGAATGTGTGGAATTTTGTACGGCAGAAACCTGCCAAGGCACGGTTTATACTTTTCTGAAGCCGGATAATAGACAGGACCCTAAAAACTAACTTCTGACAGCTGCCAGTGGAACCACACGACCCGTTTATGGTGCAATAAGCGTGACGCTCTAAGGACACACTAGGTAGATCACCAACATCTCCATTTATGGGCAATGGCACCCTGAAACGATCCACGTTCCCCTTCTCTTCAACCTCGGCTTGATTTGCGAAATCACATTGTGGAAACCAGGGGAATAAACTCAAAAAGCAGTACTTCAAAGGCATATTTATTTAGGTAAGAGAAAACCCAAACTTTTTTAATAACCACACCATCCACGGTTAGCAATCTGAGCTGTTGGAGGCAAGTTTATTGCCGGATTTCCCAACCAGAGTTAGTTCGTGAGCAACGGGGGGATGACGGCAAGTGAACGCTCAACTCCCCTCCTCTAAACGTGGTGCACATGTGTGTGCGCGCGTGCATGCATGAATGAAGGCACGCATGGACGTACCCACGCACTTCGATGTGCACTCGCCACCAGTCTTAAAACCAGAACAGCTGTTTAGTCACTTGCTGCATTTTTATTGGCTGTAGATTGACCAATCAGTTCGGTGCGGCCGGTCGTGATGACTGTTCAACCTCTACGCGCATATTTGTGGCGATCGAGTGTCGTGCGGTTCTACTTATCTTTCTCTGTTCAAGTGGTTCTTTGTCTGTTTGCTCTAATGCATAGTGGAGGTAGTTTACATTAGTTTTCGGACTCATACTTTTTAATTAAACATGGAAACTAATCAGCCTTCTGCTGGCACTGAGCAATCGTCCTACCGATTACATCTGAGGAATGAGAGTGGAGGGCAAATGATGCCCACAGTGCCTACACTTGTGCTTGAAAACCTCTCCTCCTTCTTACAAAGCTGTTGTGAGAACACACAACCTGCTCATCAGCAGCCTCCGAATCATTACCATCAATCAATGTCCTCGAAACCACAAATTGAATGGGTCTATTCGCAACATAATTTCTCTTCTGGTCGGTCCCCCGAACTTCTGCGAATGAAAGCAAGAGAGTTGATCCAGCAGGAAAGGTGTGACTCAAACTTCTCTTATTGTGTTGACCAGCCGTCAAGATTAGTTCGCATCGAATGTCTCAAAGCGGGATGCAAATGTGTTCTCAAGCAAGAGCCTGCTCTAGCTTTGAAAATCGTGTGTGGAGTGAGTCTAGTGCGAGGAAGCTGGTCGAGTCTTCAGCAGCAAAACTCACATGGCTCTCATCACCCTGCGAAATGGGGATCAATCTCGTCTGCGTTTGAACGTCTCCAGCCCAATCGTTTCTCTAGTTCATGTCAGTCCTCGCAGTGTCAAACGCCCCTAGACCAACCTCTTGCTCCCAACACCGGCAACAATAACAGTTCCAATGACCAAATTCCTCTCATTTTCACCTCTTGTTCGCCCTTTTGGTTTGAAATTTTGAGGCAGCATAACGATGCCTTCCAGGGACCCGAAGTACCTTGCTGGAATTCTGGAAAGGCACTGTGGAAGTCTCGACCATCGATGTTTCTGCTTCGGAAGCAGACCAAGTGCGTCCTCTCTGTGTCTTCAAACGGTTCACGGGGTCCGGTGACTTTGGATCTAGATAATGTGGTCCATCTTCATCCAGGCACTGTCCTGAGGCTGATTGACTGCAAGAGCTGTCGGCTAGTATCGAAAAATAATCCTCAGTGTCCGCCCATGTCCTCTCTCCTTCAGTGTGAGGTTGTTGGGAGCAAGTCCTTGGCGAAGTATGCCTCTTTAGCCAACAATCTTCCTCCGGATGACGCGCTTTACTGGTTTGCCAGTGGGCCTCGTCTCGTTTACCTTCCCTTGGATGATAAAACGGTGTCTTTTTATCCCATTGCAACACCTCCGCCTAACTCGCGTGACAATAAGAACACTGGGTGGGCCCACTCCGGTGCTCATTCGGTTCTCAATCTCCTCTCCTACTTTCCTCTCCCCCTCACTGTTCGTCCCGTAATGGAACACAGTCTAGCCAACTGGCTGACCTCCTCCTCCCCTTGCATCAGGGATGGTAATGCTGGTCTTCATCTGACCTCCTGTTATCACGGTGATCTTGTCTTTCTGGAACCAATCGCAGATTGCGGCCCCGCAGCCGCGACCAACAATAATGGTGTAGGTACAGCCGGTGGGAATTCGCGTTTTTTCGTAGTTACTGCAGAGATGCTTTCACAGCATCGCTTTATCCTCGCAACGCCGCAGTCCTCCCAGTTACACGCGAGAGAACTGAAGACCCACGCTTCGAGAGTGGCGCACTTTTTGGCTGCTTTTCATCCAGCCTGCGGACTGAACTATCTCCTTAAGTACCTAGAGGATGTAACTCATTGCTCCTCGGTTGGACCTCCCCATCGTCCGCTGACAGAGACTCTTGGGCCTTTGGGTGGTGAAGGTACGGTGGCTTCGCACACTGCGGTGGCAAGCATCGCCGCTTCGATGCTCCTTTACCTTGACGCCGATGATAAAGACAAGTTTCCTGATCTACACGCTCTCTATGACGACCTTGATGACATCTACCAGTACGTCCGAACAGGTCGTCTACCCTCCAAGCAAAGGGGGGTTACTCCGTCATCTGGCATGCTTCGAAGCTGCTCCGCCACTCCAGGGCCTGCCCCGCGGACGAGATCTCGTCAGGACTACACCACTCCCTACGTTTTTTTCCCTGAATCCAATTTCCACTCCAGCAATAATGCTGCTGTGCAGCAACAGCAGCAGCAGCAGCCTCCTCCACCACCCAGAAGGAACATGGTTACCCCTACGCACGCCTACGCGTACCCCAATCCCAGCAAATACGCGTTAAAGTCAGATATTCCATCGCCACTGCCGTTTGCGTCGCCTAGTAGGAGACGACAAGCCTATGTTGACTGTGCGCGACTTCGGTCGATAGAGCAGCCATTTTGCGGTCAGCCGCCTCCCTCTTATTCCATTCTTAATTTTGCAGCGATAAACGAACGGACAAACAGCTCGCCCGACACCGGTTTGGGCGGAGACAGTGGTCAGAGCGGCCAGAGTTTGATTGTTCCCACAGCAACCACATCTATAGTGCGGTCCTCATGCCACCAGCTAATCAATTTTTGTGAAAATGGAGTGAACAATGAGGGTGAGGTTACTGTGTCGATGAAGTCTCCCCAGCTCATCTACCCCAATCTGCGTCGGCTGACGGTGAATTTGAACAAGCGCATTCTCTGATGGTGTGGGTGCTGAGAGACTGATTGTACGCGCATGCCTACGTGCAGGCGCTCTGTGTATATTTGGACACTTGTATGTAGTTCTCCCTCCTCCTTCACCCCTAATTCCCATTATAACTCACATCGCCACTCTTTTTACTGTCTCATCACCTTGCTGATGGGCTGGAGCGTTGTGGAATCATCAAATAGCTCCGTTCTCACCGACAGCATTATCCAAGGTTTTATGGATTGGATCTTCCGAACGTTTAGTACTTAGTGGAGAGAGGACAGGTTTGTCGAGTCTGGAGTTGGGTGCGAGAGGTTTGTTGGTCCGTGCATGTCGGGTTGGGAATCGGGCTTGCCAGACTGGGTGCTGCGTGATGTGGCATGGTCTGATTGTGCTTGCACCCCCGAGGTGTGAGGTGCGGCGAAAGTTCTCGCATGATCGTGCGAGACGCGTAATAGCCGAATCGGTAGAGGTGTGTGCGAAATTGCGGTGAGGGTGGAGGTACTTTGTATGCACAAGTTGACTTCGGCATGACGAGGTGATTTCCTGTTTACAACCTGCAAAATTGTCTATCAACGGTCGCGGGACGAGTGCGCGCTTTGGGTGGGATCCAAATATAAACTGGAGTCCGCAAGCTGAACTCCGGCGGAAGCATTATTTGGAGTAGTTGTTTGGGTAGACATGTCTGGCATACGAGGTCATCTCGCGTCTTGCGTTTTGGGGTCATGGCTAAACATACAAATTAATGCACTGGCAGTTGGTTCGGTTAACCCACCACCAGCCTCCGAGTAATCAAGGATGGTGCAGAAGGGGGATGGGAAGGGAGAGGTGAGCTGGGAGAACATGGGAGCGGATATTAGGTCATGATTGAGGGGTCTGTGCAGTTGAACAGCTGTTGTCGACTGCACGTCGGGGGTGGGTCGCAAGGTAGACGTTGGTGCATCCCGTAGGCCACCGCGCTCTCTATTAGTGGAGGTTACATGCTGAATGTGGACATCCGTATCCTTACACCACTTCGATAACCACATGTTAAGCCATCTACGGTAGGTCCGCATTCTTCGTCATCGATGATAATGAGTCAACGAGAGAAGGATGGAGTTCACTCGTCGTGGCAACCCAACTCACCTCTGAAGACATATCAATTCCTACCAGTACGGGAGCCTAAAGGGAAGGAGGGATGCTTTCTTTCCCTGAGGTCACGAAGTCTGGTTCATGAAAGGCAAAATAGTCAACAGTTGTTTGGTTGAGTGGGAAGGTTTTTGAATTCAACGCTGACCTATTTTACAATGACACGCGGATTCCGGTATGTCTAGGCATCCAAGCTTCCCGTGGTTTCAGACAAATGCACTCCTTGCTTCCTTCCAACTTCCCTGGTCCCACATAGGAGTCCGCATTGAAAGAACAGCTAATTCACTCCTATGCTAGCCGTTGTGTTGATTCCATGCAAACATATTTAACTTACTTACGCATAAAATCTCCACCAATTTAAAAGTTTATTCCTGTAAATCAAAATTAACGCCTCACGTCAATCAGTCGGCCGCCACACAGTTAATGGACCACACACACCCAATTCACCTGATGTGGTACGCAGGAGGTGTGGCTGATGACAGTAATGCTATCACAAATCAGTGTCTCTAGAATGGGCGTGTTCAAAGTACTCCCAGAATTCATGGCTAAGGTGTCGCCGAAGGAGTCCATTTGGAGGACTACATTAACGTCCACGTGTCGCGGTGGAATGCACTGCGAGTGTTTGAAGGATGTTGAATACTGACTGCCATTTTGTGTTCCCCCCCTCCTCTTTTGATCACTTTTTTTCCTCTCCATTCAGGCCTTCATAGTATTGCTACCACGAGAGGTCTCCAGTCTCACACGACATTTGAACTCGGGATGAAAGACAGTCTACGCCTTAGTTTCCACCGGAAGCGATTAAACGGCAATAAACGTTGGCTGTTAGTTGAAGGAGTAGCTTTTGCCTCCTGGCTTAGTCATCCCACTGTTGTCGTGCTATGGCTGACATGAATTTTGGAAATAAAACTGCCTCCACGGCTCGTGGGGGAGAATAGAGGTGGCTGTTATGTGGTGGTATACTTATTCAAGCCCAGTGTCACTCATCCGCGTCACAATATCGCCATTCATAAAATTTGATGAGTGAAAAGTTTTTGGCACAGCTACTTGCAGTAGGCGAGGCGAAACTTGATCCCACACCGAGCACACGTACACACCTTCTACCCACAATTTCTCTCTATTCTACGTCACTTCCAGTTTTGGCAACTATGTCAACTAGGTGGTAGCTCTTTCCTCTTCCTGACGCGGAAGCAGACGCCTATTTTGTTCCCCTTTCCTAACTGGGACCCCCGAGAACTGACTTGGGGCGCCGAGTTTCGGCATGGACTACTACAGATTTCCGCCTCCGAGTGCTACGCCAGGGTTACCAAAGCAGTGAAATTCGCTTATAGGTAAGTGAAGTCGACCTTACTAATGTGTTACTATGATATCAACCATGTCTACCCTGTGACCGAGGCGAGTTCGTGCGTTTTCGGTGTGAACGTGGCAAGCTGAATTGTATCAATGTGTGAAGTTTGTGACTTTTGTCCTGTCTGCCGGTTCCCGCATATTTCAAAGCCTCATGTCATACGATGTCAGGCTGGTGTGATGTGATTGGGGGATAAAGGTCTGCAATCCGATTGGTCCTCTCAAGGTAATTGGGTCGACCGGGGATCCACTAGTGCATTCATTCGCATGTGGCTTAGACAAAATGTGTTTGAAGTGCCGATGAGAAGTTGAAAACTCCTTCAAGAATTATTTGTAATGATACATTAAACTAAGGGATGAATAGTGAATAGAGCAGTCTCGATGGGAATAGTGTAGATTAAGACGAAAGCGCAACGTATCAGCCTGAACAAAAAAAAGGGTTCCAATGCCCCATTTGTGATGGATATAAGGCAAGTGGTTTATTCAGTTATCTGAGAGTTCTACCACCTTCTTGATGCCATGCCCTGCTGGTAAAGCCTGTAGCCTGATGTGAGGCTTTGACAAGACCTCAAAGAGGACTTTGATGCAAATGCGAGTGACGTAAAAATGGAATCCCACGGTGGTGAGGTGAGTTTACCTACTCAAAAAGCATTTAGGTTTTGGTTGATGGTTAAGTGTATAGGCTCTCAATAGCACTCGCTTGCCGCAGAGGCATTAGTTCAAGGGATGACTCAGAGGAGTTTGCAATCACTCTGTCTGTGCCAGCAATTTCTCACAACCGGACGTGTTTGAGTCCCTCTTTCGTGACACTACCAGCCAATAAAATGCATCATACGCGGTTGGTGCAATAAATGCTTCAGCTTTCTTATCCAAAGCGTTAAACCAATCCAGTTTTTACTGCCATTACGGAAATTGGCGTTCAACCAGCAAATTTTTTTATAAAAGGTTGTCCTCTCCGACTGAAGGCATTGGATTTTGCCCTCCTTCTCCCCCTCCTCGCTTTCGCCTGTTCCCATGTCACCAGACGGTTCGTGGGACACTTTATAAAACTCTTCATTGATGGGCGCAAGAGAATGCATTATGGAGGATCTGCAACTGCCAGGGTAGAAAGGAATGCATAGTTGGTCTGCTGAAGTCAAACTGAATAACTTAGCAAGAAGGTTAGCATCGCATAATAGTGCAACAAGAGATCAGATTTGGGGCATCAGGGACACGAGGCAGTAATCCTTTGTCAGTGGTCTCGTAGAAGGCCTTGCATAGTTGGTAAGGGCGCGGCAGATAGCAAAGTTAGAGGTGACAATAAAAGAAAGGGTGGAAATGGCGTTGTTGAGAGAGTGGTGGTGGAGTGGTGGCATCACCTCAGGACAGTACAGATTACATTACTTGTAAGAAAAAGGAATGAAGGTAACCATGCCATCCGTGCATTCCTCCTCCCAGTCAGTGACAAGACAGTCTAGTCGACCTGTGTGAAGCGCCAGTCCGTTGATTGGCTACTCGATGCAATGCATCATTGGAGGTTAGTGGGGTTAGGAGGTGGACTGTGGTACCGGAATCTGGCCCGTTATCGATGAAATCAGTTGGGATGTTATGCCTCTCCTCCTTACCCAACATCCGGTGAGGAAATATCACCAGAGCGGATGTGCATTGCTGGAGTGTTGGGTTGATGATTGGGTCAGATGTGAAAGATTGGGCTTTTGGCATCAATTTGGCCTCTCCTCCCTGCTGAAGTTGTGACACGGGATTACAATGCACACTCCGTAGAGCACAGTGTTTAAGACTTCGGCACGTGCGAGGGGAGGATGTTTGTGCCGCGGATGCGTTGGACACTTGGCGTAAGCGATTGAGTGTGCACACGACGACGCAATGGGTTGGGTTTGTGTGTACCTCCATTTCGCTTGAGAAGTTAAATAACCACAGGGTTGTCCCCAATTGTTGCCTCTATAAAGCATGTTAGAGGGCGTGCGTGTAGTAGCCCGTGCCTCTCTTGTCCTCCCCAAACACCGTGTCTCGCTACATGCACCAGAGTGCTTCATTGGGACAATGCTTTCGGCACGGACGGGAATCGACTCTCACGGCTAAAAGGGGCACATGCAAAAGAAGGTCAGTAATGGAGGACGTTTACTTTGCTACAATAGCAAATAGTTGGCGTTCCGACTGCTTCCTCTTTGACAATGATTGACTGCACAAAGTGGCTCATGCGAGGACATTGAGTTAATGAATGACAGGAGTGGAATTCATTGGTGGCAGTGACAACTGACTCCACCTATCTCTCCACCCACCTCAGCGTCTATTTATCCATGTGGTGCAAGTGTTCGGAGTTGTGAATGATTGTGGTGTTCAGAGTTCACTGTGTCCACAGAAGACTTTGTGCTTTGTCCAGCTACGTTGCACAGGGTTTTGCGTTGTTAGAGTATGGAGGATGTGGCAAGTGTACTAAGTCGGCTTTTACATGCGTGAATTGTGTGAAGTGAACCGAATCACAACGTAATGCGTTGACCGAAGTAGTCACTGACAGAAGTACAGGCATGCAAACTCGATGGGCACGTTTTCATTCAAACTATATGAATGATTGGCTGCTGACTGTCTGTCATTTACATGACGGCATTGAATGGGGCAGTTAAAGCTCCAAGCCATCATCTGCAAGCGACGTCATCACCGGCTGTGATATACACAATTGAATACACCTCTACAGGCAGTAGCTACCATTGTTGGCTGTCGTTGCCATCGTCGTAGTGGTGATAAATATTGTCTGGAGGGAAGCAGGTCACCTAGATCTTGCGATTATCTTCCCAAGAGGCAGCTTTTTTTGTTCCACCGTAACACCAACTGCCAATAAGTGTGTAGCTGGCAAATGTATCTGTTTTAGCTTTTGATACAAGTTGGTGTAACCAGAGTCCATGAAAAGGTAAGGCACAGGTGTGTAATATGTGAGTTTGGAGGAGAAATATGTGGTGTCACACATATGTGACGCTAGAGGATTTTTAATGTTGGGACGGAATATTTTAAAACAGCGCTAGTAGAATCGGCTGTAGTAGAACTTGGCTGAGTTTTACTTTCTTTTAAGGACTTAATGCAATCATGGAGACCATGGTTACGGTAGGAACACACGAGACGAGTCTAAACATAGCGACAGCAGCCCGGAGGGAATGAGATGAGACATGGCGAGTCGACACGCCTCTTGATAGTATAGGTTGAAACAGCCACTAAATAAATTGCATGTCAAGAGGATGCAGCTTGATTTCGTCGAATCAAGCTGTTGCTCGATTGTACCAATTTAAGTAACAGCACTGAACCTGTGTACACCCAATCCCTACGTGTGTGCTTACACAAACGAAGAGTGCAAAAAGTGGGAAAGATGAGGGCATGTGAATAGATGAGATGCACTTTTACATGAATAAATATTCCCAGGAGATGTAGAACAACTCGTGGACAAAGTTGTACGACAATTCCTATCGCAAACATTCAGTATTTTGGAATGGAGAAGACTTTATGCATCTACGACCTCCACTTGGATGCAATGGGTCGTGCCAATTGGAATGGGTAAAAGACCTGGCCATCAGTTGGAACACTGTGGAGGTGGTATCAAGCAAGTGTACACTTTCTCACAGACCATTTTGAAGAGGCAACCTCGAGTTACCATCCTCCTTTAATAGTACTAATTAGCATTCTTTGATGTTTACTGTCTTCCACCGGTCACCGCATGTAGGTGTGACTTATTTAACTACACACCTCGAATCCAGTTGAGGTAAGTGTGACCGGAATGTTTAAAACATCTTTGAAGTGTATGTGTCCCGCTAACGGACCTCCTTCAAATGCTAAACAATCGACTTGACGAGGGGCCCCTTCAGCTCTCGGTCTAGTGTTCCAATTTGTGAAGCAACTCTCCTGGTAATATCGGATCCCTTCGATGTACTACGTAAGTAGGAGAAGGTGAAGAGCACAAGATATAGAGGGCCGCATCCAAGTCTCACCAAATACTGCACACACTTCACAGGTCAACTGCAAGAATGCACAAGACCGTTTGCAGCTACTTTGCCTTTAAATTTTACCCTTTTTTACATTGCGCAACCTAAATCCATAATTACGCTTTATGTAAACAGATATCTTCTGCCGCAAAATCATACCGCAGGGTTTTGAAATACACTCCCTATTATGTTGAATGGGGATTGGTTCAAATGGCAAGTCTAAGAGCCTTATAATTACTCTAAAAATGTTAAAAAACGAGACAAGCAATCGTTTTTTTTTTTGCTATTGGAGTAGGTGATGTAAAAATCTCTATAGAGGGTTTATTCATCAGTCTTCTAAGGCGTTCGGGGAATTCGCCTCTCAACGATGCTACTAAATATTAGTGTTAGTAGCATGCTGTTGGTTCCATTGGGATTCTTGAGTTTTTAGGATGCTCTGCCAAATCTCAATATGTTAGAGAGAAGCCTGATTGAATAGTGTTCTAAAAGTAATCACTTCTTGGAATGGCATTTAGCTTGTGCATATCCTTACCCCATCAGTGGTCATTGTGACAAGTCAGCCAAAACGGAACTTCGTTCCTTCGATTCGCCGTGACCAATGATGAGCTGTACTGGGAGGTCCATCATCAGAACGGAAGCTGGGACGCGATTCTTTCTCTTATGAAAGGCGGCATTTCGGAGAATAACTTATTAAAGCGTTTTAATGAGCTAATTGGCTTCTCTGAAGAGGCGTGTCACTCTGCGCACCGTATATGTGCGGTAGCTTTGGAAGATGTTTTGCCCATTTTACAGGGCTCGAGCCAAAGTAAGATTACGATTGGCTTCCGACATTTTCATAATTACAATACAGACATAAATAAATTGGGAGTGGCGCGATTATTGCGTTTGTGCTTTGAAAGAGAAAGAAATGGCAGCGTCGATGATGTAATCGCCCAATGATTCACCTCTTAGATCCTCGTTTTGCTGATTCAGTAGATCGTGGTGTGGGACCAGCATGAGCCACCACTGGTGGTACCCAGCATTTTATGTACACTGTCACGTCTCCAGGGTCCAAAAATCCAAGGCTACCTAAAACGAACTAAATGACGAAAATGCCAGTTTCGAGAGGTGCCAGAGGTATTGCCGTGAAGAGGGCACAGCAAAATCAACGTTGTCGTCGTACTTCATATTAATTGCAGTACGGTTCCAAAAGGAGTTACAGAAACACCCCGTTTAACCACAGGTGAAATTTAAATTCTGCTTTGGTTTGTTCGCTTTTGAAAGGGGACGATTGAATGGGGTAATGTTAAAGAAATAGAATTACACCAGTCCACTTATCCAATCACTTCATTTAACAACGAGAGAAAGGCATTTCTTCTTGGCTAACTTTGGCATGCTGGTATCTGGTCTCACTTTCTAACCATCAGTGAACCTTTCTAAGGACCACGTCGTTTCAGTCCTTCCGTAGTACTAATGCGGCTCCTCGGATTCAACCATTTATGGAGTAAAAAGAGTCCGTGTCGCCTCCCATCCCTCCATCAATGTGTGTGTGTGTACAACAAGCTGAGGTGTTCTGAACATGAACCGAATGTTATTAACAGACCTTGACAGGAGGTTGTAAATAGACTAGTCTTTGAATCTCCCAAGTCTACCCGACCTTGTAGGGCCTAAAGCATCGACCCCGAGGTAACGACGACTTTACAATCCCCAAATTTAACTTGTACTTACCTTACGAAAAAAGTACAATTGAGGTTAGGAAAAATGATGTTTACACTGCTGTTAGATCTGTTTACCCCACGCACAAATTATCCTTTAAACTGGATTTTATGTTAAAGCCAAAATAGACGCATGTCTTCATGCACAATCAACCTAGAATGGCACGTCTCAAATTTCCGGTTTAAGTGTGTATGCATTTGTGAGATGAGTCAGTGTCGCCACTTTTGCCCCTCTTTTTTAACTGACCCACACCCCACCTGCGTGAGACCAATCACAGCACAGATTGGTCTTATGGGCCAGTATTGACAATAGCAAGCATCACCCAATGAGGTAGCGGTGTGGCTAATACAGTCATTTTATATTTTGTCACAAAAATTTTACTATCGAAGAGTGTAGGGACATGAAGGCAGTCTGAACTAGATATTATATCAAAGCACGACATCGAGGTGGACTCAGATTACACAGTGACTGTGAACAGTAGAAGAGGTGACTCACGCCTCTATTTGTTTACTCTACCACCTACTATCGAGCTCGTAAACGCTCACGCCTGTCGCGTCTGCTGGCAGACGTTTACTAACATTTTGATGCTCGGAATTCTTACCATCACTCATCGCTGCGGTTAACCATATAAACGGTCAATTCGGCCGTCGTGTTGAACACCCGCCGTGGCCATGACGCCCTATCATCGCTTAAACAATCGCATCCTGTAATTAAAGTGAATAAAGTACACAAACAAGAACATTTATAATGCCAAAGCGTTTACGCATGTGAGACACCGACCCATAGAGGAGGAAGTAAAGTAGAGTGCTTGCCATCAATTTGATCATCCGAGTCGAAAGGTCGTTCCACGACGAGACTGCCTAGGAATAAGTACACAAGTTTAGAAGATAACTAAGTAAATTGGGGAGTGGGAGCAGTACGCACTCTGTATTAATTGTTTTTCTTCTTTTTGTGTCCTCATAACTTCAGCAGTTCCGAATTAACTTGGACACTACTTGCAGACTGAATTGAGTGCATACCCTCTCTCTTTCCCCTCTTGATTATGAGGTAAAAGATTTCGTTTTAATGAAGAATTTAAAAATCATAGGAAATAAGCAATTCAAAGTGGAGGCGATTTTCGAGGTGGTCTTTTAGGTTGAAAATGGGTCACGCTATCCGCAGATAAGCCGTCATATGGTGACCATTTTACCACCTCCTTATTTGGAAGAAAAAGTACAAATTAAGCTATAGGGAAGAATACAGTCATTACTGAAAAAATTTATAACGTTGCTGATCTCATTAATGTATTCCTTTATTTTCTCTGTAAAAGTGACCAATCAGAGCTCTGCTCAAGGTCAACCAATGGGATTCCTCCTCCTGTGTGATAACATTGATTTCTTTTTCCACCCTTAGGGAGGAAAGTTTTCAGATATCCTTCATTTTTTTCCACAGTAGCAGTTAAGACGAAGAGAAAGATTGAATAGAAAACAGGGATTACTCACACTCCCATTTGTTTTGCTCCTCCGTCTTTAGGGGATGGTTCGGTAAAAATGCGTGCGCTAGACCGAGTTTTCAAGCTGCCAACTTTTCTATCATCTAGAAAATTTTAAAGTACATCAACTTTGTCTTACTTTTTTCTGACAGAGAAAACTAGGAAGCAAATGGAGAGATGGAGGAAGGTGTTGCTTTTACCGCTACAACATGCATTTAGAAAAATCTGAAAGAGAAAGCATCTTTCAGTTGGGGAAATAAATGGCGCTATTTTTAATGATTTGATATTGCCAGACGTGGCGGAATAATCCGCCAATGTAAAGGCAAGATTTGAAGTGGCCTTGATAGGTAGCTTTGCCCATTTAGTCGACCTGAAGCTATCTGCCCGTTACTAATGTGCTGCCATGTCAGGTGTCGCCTATTCCACAGTTCATAAGCCGCTACAGACATCGTAAACTGAGTTGGAAGGAAGCAGCAGTGGCAAATGCTTCCCTTCACATTCTATTGCGTAAGTTAGAAACGATTGATAGAACGGCCATCCTTTATGAAGAATAGTGAGTGTTTCAAAACACCACGAGTGTTTATGAGTAACACATGCAAGTGAAATCATTTCTTAGTGCCACATTTTGCCATCTTACCCTTACCAAGTGGTATGCAGCATTGTGGAAGTGACAATTGATAGGTGGAGGATAAGAGAGAGAGAGAGTTCAAAATAAGAGCACAATAGAGAGCAACAAATCAAGAGGCTGACGCGAATAAATACTTTATGATGCATATAAACAATTCCTTTGCACTTTTCCAGTTATAAAAGTAACCACAAACCAATGCATTTAGCCAGCCAATGAATGATCGTTTTGAACACAATTCCACATATTGACTTCCATTAAAGTGCCCATTTCTGCTGTGCCTTTGTCCGAAATGGTATTGCAGAAAGAAGACACTAGAAGGTGCACTTGTTCTCCAAGTAAGGAAAAATACAGCGTTTTGGAGCAAAACAGCAGAATTTGTATTTAGCTCATGCCAATTTGGAAGGTGGCGCCTTCTGTTTTGACGCCAGAATTTGTAGGTCAAACACATGTACGTGTGTGTAAGTGGAAAGGGAACAAAAACATTTTTTTTTCGGTGTGTGGTAGGCTGGAGGTGAGTATTTTCCACTATCAAAGGATCCTGCATGATTGATTTTATTCTATCGGAAATGGTCGTACCAGTGCGGCGGATATGGAGCACTATAAATGTACAGCTAGCTGTGGTCACAACCATGGGAAATGATTCATGCGATTGGTTGTGATTCTAGCAGGGCATTTCATGGGATTGTAGATTAAACCGTGGGAAAAATACGCATGTGACTTAATGGCCTTTTGTCAAGTCTTTGATTATGAGAGAGGAGATATTTGGTGTTAGAATAAATAGCGAGTTATAGAGCCCACGCTGGAACGATGTGGAATCCTTGTCACGTCGGCATAAGACGATACCCAAGGTGGTACTTGCTACTAACCTTAATAAGTAGTGAGTGCGCACCCATACATGGGGTCAACAAATGAGTTGACAGGGGGTAAAACGGACAAATTTATCCCTTTAATAATACAATGGACCAAATCAACCTCTACACTAGCTTTGATGCCTTAAAGAAGCATAATTTTGGAGGAGAATGATATTCAATTCAATGGAACCAAGACAGGTCAAATGAAAATTTGATCACGTTTGATTGTCTTAGCATTCACCTAGTCTACGCAACGATGAACACTTTGTGACCTATCTTTAGGTGTTCCGTGAATTGATTAAACGCTAGCTGACAGTAGCGTCTACAATGCTCTGGGCTAGGGAACGCGGGAATCACAATGAATCGACGTTTGACTAGCCGTCACAAGAATGGTTGTCTCACTTGAATTTTTTGATGCTGAGTGTGTAGCGTCCCGAGACTTCCTTTAAGGTAAAAGAAGGCATAGTATCTGGACAGAATATAAGTTCCGGAAACAAAGGGATTGGGGAACTGTTGGCACGGTCTGGAGGCCGGCCAACCGGCTAGTACAATATGGCCATCCAAGTGACCGAAACCGGCAGTTCGAACAAACAAAGCATTCCAGAGTAGTTGAACATCACCACAATCGACATTGAAACTTTGCTTGAAGCCTTACGCGGATATCATTTCCTGATGGCACCACACTGAGGGAAGTCTTAATATTATCCGAACCGGATCAGTGTGGAGCATGGGAATGGCCAAACAGCGCAGGCGAGAGGACACGTTTAGAATCCACTACTTGCTGTAGACATCATTCGGTAGCATTTTCTTGATTATGCCTCTTGTATTAGGGATCAAGAGCAACTCCAAAATGCTTTGATACCTTTTGACTCGTTTTCCGTTTGGAAGCATTTCAGATACACCTTATACCAATTAGGCAAGCACAATGAAGTGATATTAGTTGGACCATTTCAGCATTTTGACAATCCCCTACTTTTTAATCAGTGTAACCCCTAAATCAGCCTTTTCTCCTGTGTATGATCTCCTGCAGCCAAATTAATCTTTAATGAAAGCGGTCTTGCTGACAACCACAATAATTATTTATCACTCCCACTCGGAAGAGTAAGCACCATGAAGAGGCGGTTGCATCTTTAACTACAAATTAAGCAAATCTCATTGGCAAAGGCATAATTTTTCATTTAGTGAGGTTGAAGCACAAACCAAGATTTTACAACGCCATCTTCGTTCCTCGCTCGTGGGTATTTTCAAGTCTCTTGTCTAGAGCTAGCATATCCGGAATGGAAGAGCGGTCATTCAATTGGGAAGAGTTGCATGAAATCAAGCTTTGTTCATCTCCTCTTTATTTTTAATTCCCTAAAGACAGCTTAAAAACTACATTTCCTGGAACGCATGCAGAGAGAAGTGAGAGCCAAAGGTTACGTGCAATGCGTGCTTGTTTTGACGCGCCTGTTTAACAAGAAGAGGACAAAACTCATGACTGAATGGGCGCTACAGGCCCATGAGAAGGAGGTGAGCTTCGAAGCAATACCATCCGCCACCTCTCATTACAACCTTATAACACTATCAAATAAAAAATACCTTCATTTGACAAATTTGCTCGTTGCAAGGGTATGCAGGCTGGGGTGGAAAAGCTTACATGTGTACTAATGCTTAACTGTTCTTGTAAGTAAGACGAACCAAAAGCACCAGAATAGGAACACTAAAATGCCATTGACAATGTTTTGATGGTTTGACTATGTACCAAAGGAAGAAGGCTCTTCAGATGCCATAGGCAAAATTACCGCCAGCCACATCTGTAGCCTTCCAATCCTTCCGTAAGTCTTAAAACCACTCCTCCTCCTCCTCCTCCTCCTCCTCCTCCTCCTCCTTCTTCTTCTTCTTCTTCTTCTTCTTCTTCTTCTCCTTCTCTTATGACTTCAGTAGTGACTCAGGTCCCTAAAGTATCAAATAGAATGGCATTTGAACGTAAACTATCACTTACATAAGTCATAAGAATAATTAAAGAAGCGCAATTATATGAAGGATAAGACAAAACCTTAAGTGGGCGCTTGTTTGATTCCACTTCTGATTATGCAATCACCAACATCAACGCAGATCATAATTTTTGTCCAGCAGCATGGCTTTTAGGTCATGCAAGTAATCTCTCAGCCTTCCTGGGCACTAATTGTAATACTTTGTTTGTTCGAACTGCCAGTTTCGGTCACTCGAGTGACCATATTGTAATGGCCGGTTGGCTGGCCTCCGGGCCGTGCCAACAGCCCCCAAGCCCACTGTTTACAGAATATATATTCTGTCCTAGTAATATGCCTTCTTTTGCCTTGAAGGAAGTCTCGGGACGCTGCATCGGTGGCAGAGGATAGTGGACCCGACTTTAATGGATTTTATCCTGATCCATACCGCTTCTGGCAAACTTGGGCGGTGTGAAAAAAGTGCATGTGTTGCGGATGGCAGAATCTATGACATCTCATAACAGAAGGGCTGAGATCGACGACCATCTTCGGCACCTCCCTCGCCCTCATTTTCTGCAAGGAAGCTAATAACAACTGAAGCGACACTAGCCGTGAACTCCATGTCCAGTAGAACTGCCAAAAGGGATCAGCGACATTGTGGTCAAACATCCTCCGTAAGCAATCACTCCTGTTCTTAGACAACTCGCATCCCTTCGCCAAAATGCGCATCTACAGAGGTGGAATGTGCAGGACGCCATTCGATGGCATCGTTTTATGCTTCACACACTTGTATCACGTGCATTTTGTTCCTATGAGGCGTGACGACCGTCCCATTTGCTTAGGGTTCTACGATACCCTCGCGTTTCTTCTATGGCATCAAAAAAGCCTGAAATCACCATTTGTGTTGTTTGTCTCGACCCATTCAAAAACTTGGATTCGTATCCCCACCTTTCATTGGGCCACATTATCGTGGGAGAGGAGGACTAAGAAATACACGTTTGCTACAGTGAGTGCTACGCGGAAATGATGGCACTACAAGAACACATGAACTCGAGTCTCGATGACTAAGAAGGTTGGCTCGTGGGTGCTTCTCACATCACTGCTTACGTTGTGATGGCTGACACGGGAGGCTGACTGAGGGGATCGTCGGGGACTACGCTCGAAANCATTTGTGTTGTTTGTCTCGACCCATTCAAAAACTTGGATTCGTATCCCCACCTTTCATTGGGCCACATTATCGTGGGAGAGGAGGACTAAGAAATACACGTTTGCTACAGTGAGTGCTACGCGGAAATGATGGCACTACAAGAACACATGAACTCGAGTCTCGATGACTAAGAAGGTTGGCTCGTGGGTGCTTCTCACATCACTGCTTACGTTGTGATGGCTGACACGGGAGGCTGACTGAGGGGATCGTCGGGGACTACGCTCGAAAGAAGAAAGGGGCTGTGTAATATTTTGTTTGTTCTAACTGCCGGTTTCTGTCACCTGGGTGGCCATATTGTACTAGCCGGGCCGTGGCAACAGCCTCCAAGCCCTCTGTTCCCAGAATATANTCGTCGGGGACTACGCTCGAAAGAAGAAAGGGGCTGTGTAATATTTTGTTTGTTCTAACTGCCGGTTTCTGTCACCTGGGTGGCCATATTGTACTAGCCGGGCCGNGTTTGCTACAGTGAGTGCTACGCGGAAATGATGGCACTACAAGAACACATGAACTCGAGTCTCGATGACTAAGAAGGTTGGCTCGTGGGTGCTTCTCACATCACTGCTTACGTTGTGATGGCTGACACGGGAGGCTGACTGAGGGGATCGTCGGGGACTACGCTCGAAAGAAGAAAGGGGCTGTGTAATATTTTGTTTGTTCTAACTGCCGGTTTCTGTCACCTGGGTGGCCATATTGTACTAGCCGGGCCGTGGCAACAGCCTCCAAGCCCTCTGTTCCCAGAATATATATTCTGTCCAAGTACTGTGCCTTCTTTCACCTTAAAAGCAGTCTCGTTAGCCTACACTAATAGTATATTTTCTGCTGTCTGTTGCATAAAGAAATTTCATCTACCCATCCACTACAACATTTCGGTAAATAATTGTACAGGGTTCCGCAAAGGACTTGGCATTCGAATCCTTCTCTTTGTCGATAACACATTTTGTCCTAGTACTGTCTTTTTACGGCAGAAGGGAAGACTTGGGATTTTGCAATTCTAATTTTCCAAAATCCTACACAGAAATGATTCTACACTCTGCTTTCCAAAAGTTTCAAACACATTGAAGGCCTACTTTCCCGTATTTACCCAAAGCTATCAATAAACTTTTCTGATAATGTGTTTAATCACCGAGGATGAGCTGCTTCCTGTCCGAACAGTTAATTAAAATCCTAACTGTAATGTAATGCTTTGTTTGTTCGAACTGCCGGTTTCGGTCACTTGGGTGGCCATCTTGTTCTAGCCGGTTGGTCGGCCTCCGGGCCGTGCCAACAGCCCCCAAGCCCTCTGTTTCCAGAATACATATATTCTGCCCTAGTACTGCGCCTTCTTTTACCTTAAAGGGAGCCTCGGGACGCTACATTGGTGGCAGCGGAAAGCGGACCCGACTTTGATGGATTTTATCCTGCTCCATGCCGCTTCTGGCAAACGTCGGCGTTGTGAAAGAAGTACATGTGCTACGGAGGGGAGAACCTTTGGTATCTCGTAACAGAAGGGTTGAGATCGACGTTCATCTTCGACATCTCCCTCGCCCTCGTGTTCGACAGGGAAGCTATTAACAACTGAAGCGACACTAGCCGTGGACTCCAAGCCCAGAGGAGGGCCAAGAGGCGCGCATTTGCTGCACTGAGTGCTACGCGGAATTGATGGCACTACAGGAACACATGCGTTCGAACCTCGACGACTGGGACGGTTAGCTCGTGGGTGCTTCTCGCAGCACTGATTACGTTGTGATGGCTGACACGGGAGGCGGACGAAGGGGAGCGTCGGGGACGACGCTCGAAAGAAGAGAGGGGCTGTGTAATACTTTGTTTGTTCGAACTACCGGTTTAGGTCACTTGGGTGGCCATCTTGTTCTAGCCGGTTGGTCGGCCTCCGGGCCGTGCCAACAGCCCCCAAGCCCTCTGTTTCCCGAATACATGTATTCTACCCCCAGTACTATGCCTTCTTTTACCTTAAAGGGAGTCTCGGGACGCTACACTAACAATAAACATATAAAACGAATTATATTAAACCATAAATACTACTGGCTGGTTTAATTTTGCCCCTTAATTGGCTATTAGTAGTACTGCAAAACTTCAAATGACTCCAAAATTAAACATCCAGTGTTCACTAAGATATCATAAAGCGAAAATTTTAAATTGTGTTTATGTGCGACATCATGATTCTTTTTAAAAAATCCTAATTTTCCTAATAATTTTGTTTGGTTTCATGGCCTCATGTACCGCGAAGTCCAACTCTCGGATCTTGCGATTTCTGTTGATTTTGCTTGCTTTTTGTCGCCTTCCACAGATATGTCGGAATCCAGGTCGGAAAGCCCAACTTCTCGCAAAAACCAAAAGAAGGTGCTAAAGTTTGTGAACGAGCCTGTTCAAATTGTAAAAGACATTTGAAATCTAATTGCACTTCTCTAGGATCTTCCTAGCTACGCAGCTAGTTATTCAGGCCCTATTAAATATCTGAGGCTTCTCTTTATAGCACAGGTGTGTCCTGCCTTGAAGGGTCAAGCCTTGAGGCTGGCCCACGACTACATAAAGGCATCGACACTCAATGTATCAGCGTATGAGCAGATATTTGAAGTGCTTCTTCACAGCGTAATTCTGTTAAACGCTTCATTTATCCTTGATCCCTATGTAGTATAACGAGAAACATGGTTCCGGTGATTCGTCAGGTGGTGGAGAAGCTTCGAACAACGATAGATTGTCCCCGGCAAACGCTAAAATAGTAAAGTCTGGACGTGTACGTCTTGTTGCTCTTTATACAGCCTAGTAGCTTCATGATAATGTATAGAGGGATTTCTATTATTAGAATGAGGCTGGTCTGGTTTACGATGAAGACTGGGTGGAAAAAACTACCCTACGTGCTGCACGAAATCGTGATGAGCTGGAAACTGAGCTCAAAAATTTTAAAGTGAATGCAATCAAAGAGTGCACGCGGTGAGGTTGTTTTTTGTTAACTTAAATAGCCCTCGCAAGCGTTGTTTTGCTAACATCTCCTACCTTTTTTCCAAGAAAAGGCTACGTTGATTTGGCGAATTTCTGCTTGAATGTTGGCGAGTTGAGCGGTGCGATGAAGTACTATACACGTTCTCGCGAATATTGCACCTCGTGGCAACAAGACCTCAACTCTTGTCTTAGCATTGTAAAGGTAGATCCTGCGCGGTTGGATTAGCAAATGTTTACCATCGTAGATGAGCCTTTTTCAGCTGTTTCGCCTCGTTTTCATCCGCTCCCGATGGATTTTGTTGTGATTAGTATTTAGTACGAGATAGCTTGACCAAATTAATTCATAAGTGGTGCTGTTTGCTCTAACATTGTAACGACCGATTGGCGAATTCGTTCTCTATAAATCTACTTCATATGCGTATTCACCATCGTACTAGGTATTAAGACAGCCGCGTCAAAATATCAGCTAAATTTAGCTATCCCTGAGATTGTCAGCAGCGCTTCTAGTTGACAAATTCTTCCTCTTTTGTCAGGTCTCCATCTATCAGGCAGCTTGGTCACACGCGGGCGCATACGTTTCTATGGCGGAGAATTTTTGCGAGGCTCAGAACTCTGAGTCACCTCCAAAGAACGGCGACACTCGGCCCATATCTCCCGCCGTAGCGGCCGCTCGTTCCGAATTGGCGTTGGCCTCGGGGCTGATAAAACTGGTCACTTGCAACTATCAGGATGCAGCTACCCAGTTCCTGCAGGTGATTGCATGTCTTACGTCTCAAGAAGTTTTTTTAATGCTGCTATGTGATGTATTTGCTGGGATGGATGCTATTTTAGGATGTTCTACATCAGCTATTGAAGGGGTTGATTTTTTCCCAAGACGGGATGACAATATTGGCATCGATTGTGTGCATAATTGATGTCGATGAATGCAGAGGCATGTTTTCTTGGCGAACTACATTACATTGATTCACTGTCCTTGTGCTGGTCGAGGTAGGTCTATGCTCTACGAGTGGGGTTCATATGGCACTTGCTATTGGTAAGGGGTCTTCTATGAAAACGGCCAGTTGTCGTGGTGCAAAAGGCAAAAGTTACACTTCTTCATTCTTATTTCACCGCTTCAGTATCATGTAAGCGCATAAATGCTGCAGAGGGGTCCATAATAGATGTTTAAAAGTTGTTCAAATGTTATTCCTTTGATTGCTAATTCTAGTCATGCGGAACTAGGTATTGGGCTGATTGGCAAAAGTCGACATGGCTTTGCCAACCACTCTGTTCTGAGTCCCCACATATTAAGCTCTTCACACCAATGCCTTCTTTTGGGACGGAAGCACCGGCACCCCATCACCTTACAGTTTGTTCAATGGCTTTTGGAAAGTAGGCCAACAATAAGCTCTATGTCTTTGTTGGCAATAGTCTTCACTAATCAGCGCACTTTTTCATGCACGTACTCACTGACACTGTGGCCTGAACTGGATCCTTCCGCGGAACTTGCCCCCGCAATTAGTACCCATAGAAAGGACGCACATACAGCTTACTATTATGTGTGGTGGGACCACGATAGCATCCCTCATTATAACTATAAACTTGATTGATTGTCAAGCGCGCACCTATACAGAAGAGTTGATGAGCTGTCGGCAGGGTCATCACGAAGAGAATGCCGTTTTACCAGGATGATGACGGGAATCCTGTTTGGGTTGTGTCGTCCCTCTACTCCGATTGTTTTGTCTTTCTGGTGCTTTTCACAGGCCAACTGCGACCCAGATGAATGTACCGCAGACAAGGCGGCCTCTCTACTCACGTCTACCAACGTGGCCTACTGCGTGACGCTGTGTGCGCTGGCCACACTGGATCGGGGCGAACTGCGCTCCCGTGTGCTTAATAGTCCCACCTTCCGTCTCATTCTTGAAGCGGAAGCGGAGTGCCGTGATATCATTACCGCCTTCTACTCTGCCAACTATGCAGCTTGTCTGGACGCTTTAGGGAAGATAAAGAACTTCCTTAGGCTGGATCTTTTCCTTGCCGATCATGTGGATTCGTTGTATGAGAGGATTCGAATGAAGGCTATGTGTCAGTACTTTGTGCCCTATGTCTGCGCCGACCTCAATTTGATGGCGGAAGTGTTCAGGACCAATGTGACGGATCTGGAAAATGAACTGGCGGAGCTCATACGCAAGGGGTACATCAAGGGTCGTATCGACTCGGAAAAGCAGGTATGTTTGCCATTTGGTCTTCTCTTTCACGGCTTTTGTCGATGTCTTGGATAAACTTATTGCGAGATGCAGTTGCATCAGCCACAACCTTGAGTATGTTCACCTTAACACTTTCGCTGTCGAGGTCACATGTGTGATGCCGCATTTCTTTATTAGAGCTCGGGGTCACAAGTATTTGATGCGTTTTTATGCCTAAGCGTTTACCAGTACAGCTGAATGATCGTTGGATCACCAGCCTGTTTCACATCGAAATACTGAAAGGCTGAATCCTCTCCACTTTGACTGCTCTGATACTTATTCTAATTCGTAGGTGAGGTCATGTACTCGTGACGGAGCTTTGTCAAATTCAAGGGGGCTAGTCCGAAAATTCCCTCCCTAATAGTCAGGACACCCTTTTAGTCCGTTACAACATCCAGCTATACCATTAACACGCCATAACCCGTTTTAGGGCCCGGTGTGTATTAACCTTCCTTTTCGTGGACATCTTGGATTGATAAGGCATTCCGCACGCTTCATGTTCGCTGGAATCCCTTCAGAGGCTGTGGGTTGGGAATCATCACGGCAAGGATTGTCACGGGCATTAAGTGTCTTATTGGGAGTGGGATATGGAAGTGTCTGCGGCTTTTGCGCCTTCGTAGGAAAAAAGCTACAGTCGTTGCCATCTTGGCTTACAGTGTTTGGACTGGTTCAAGATAGGTTCTCCAACCGTCAATGCTTAAAATGCGGCACAATTATCACCTACTATTGGGTATAGTGTCGGTGTGATATGTGTCCGGCATTGGTAATTCAATCAAAGGTATCTGTTTCCAGCTACTCTGTTCTCTGAAAGTGGATCCTCGTTACCAAACCTTCTCCAGCACCATAAGCATCATCGATCAGTGCCATCAGCGCCTCCAGGCGGCTATTTTACGCTCGAATCTCATCCGTCGCGGTTACACACGTGGCTGGCATTGATAAGTAAGTTTGCTGTTCTTTCCACTGCCAATTTGTGATCCTTTTTATGTTGGGAACCACCATTTTTTTTTTCGATTTGCTTGCATTCTTTAGCGGCGTGGAATCACATGCACTTCTGATTCGTCGGCGACCATTGTGGGCATTTTCGTTGTGTGCATTAATAACGATGCTGTTTGATATTTCCTGCTTTAATTATGAAAGTGAACAGGAATTTGTATCTAGCACCTTCCTCCCCTACTTTACTAATCAGTCTAAATAGACCCTGAAGCGGGATAAGGCGTGAAAAAAGTGGTTTACCGCCGGCGTACAGAGGGGCTGAGGGCCCATAGGCGCGTCGTTGCTGCCATTTCTTATGATTACTTTCCCTCTTCAAACTCAACGAGTCTTTCTGTGAATGGGAATCAACCGTGAGGCAGGACTAGTGGTGGCGAGGTAAAGAATACATGGTAAAAATTCGTGGATTTGGCTGAGAAGCCTGATGATCGTGTCCTCCTCAGGACGATTTGTGTTAGGAAGGGTTGGTTGTGGAGGTAGTGGTTAGTACCAGGATATTGTGCCTTTTCACATTGTTCAGGGATGGAATTCGACTCCGTCTCCACAGTTTTGCGTGTCCAAACTACATTACTTTGCTCTGGGTATTCAGGTCAGGCAACCAGCCAATGAAATCGGAGTCGTTTTCAACGCAGGAAACCATGAATAGAAGGCCATAACACAAATACGAGGGTGGAGGTCATTTGCGATCCAAAAGCCTGTGTGGTTTAAAGTGGGTTTCAATACCAATCTTTTTTGAATATGGAAGAGAGGACTGCGTCAATACAATTACTCTTACGATTCATCAGTCCACAGGAAGAGTTCCGAGTCCAGGAGGCGCCGAATATTTGTGGTTTGGTTTCGAACGAATGCTCCTACTAAGGAGAATCGCTTGATTAGTTTTGTTGACATTTCAGACTGGGAAGATGATCGTTAGGGCTTGTACGTGAGTCGCGTCAAGGCGGGAGGAACGGCGTCGACATGGAAACCATCAATGAATGTGTTAGTATGCTCGGAAGAGGTCTCCCCTTTGTGACTAACGCAGAAGATCCAAATAGTCAATGGAACACCCTTATTGAGCTTGTTACCCTTCATAATACATTTCATAATGGGGCGAAACTCGAGACCCACTGACTGTGTCAATCACGTGGGCATTGAAAGTTGCCTCACTGACGTATCATCAATCTTCGATCCTGACTTGTGAAAGAAACTCAGGGCGGAAGATCGGCCACGCGGGCAGTGTTGACGATACCCAAATGTGTAAGGGGTATTCAGCATCCAAGGTGTCAAGTACCTGTTCACTTCAACAAATTCATCTTGCAACATCTCCAGGCTAAACTTGGGTAGTGGAGGGTAGACCTCCTGCCCAGTTAATGCAAAGAGGAGAAAATGTCTTCATCAAGTATGTATGCATCTTTATTGGGTGGCATAGGCCCCGACATCCAGTCACAGACAGGCAGACATATCAAAATATATCAATGAGGAGAAAGAAGGGTGAAAATGTGGGGCCCTTCTATTGGTCCGAAGGAGGAGGAGCAGAAGCCAGAGCCTCCTCCAGAGTGCTCGCACCGTCAGCCAGGCGGCAGATGAAACGCGCAGACGTCGCTTTCTCCCCTGCCGCAGGTGCGGGGGGTGGTCGCTCGTCCCAGGGATAGTAACCAGTCTGAATGAAAGCTTCTTGAGCAGCTATGTGCGCCTCCATTGCTGCTCGATCTGCTGCCAATTTCTCTGCCGACCAGGGGCCATACTTTGCCATGAGGAATTGTCGCGCTTTCAAATGGTCGCCCGATTCCTCAAACCGCTGCAACTGGCGCTGATGTTAGCAAAAAAGGCTCCATTTATACCTGCTCATCAGCTGGGAATATTTTGATGTAAACATCTGCCTCTAGTGGTGAAAAAATTGACGCATAAACAGAAATGTTTGCAGTGAAATATACGAAGGACGCTCAGGCAGTGACCTTCAAAGCTATGGGCTGGGAGTGGCTACGGTCGGGAGCGTCACAGACGCTACGCAAGTCAAAGCCTTTTGTCACCTTTGTGAGAAAAACAATCACTGGCACTAGTACTTGTCAGTGTTACCAAGGTTGTCGTGGCTCATAATAGAAAATAATTACCACTTAATACTGCCTGTAGAGTTGTCACGATATCAGTTCGATTCCACTTTAAAAACCACCGGACTCCTATTAACAGTAATGACGCAAGAATTGGGGGTGAAGGGTGTGCTCTATTTGCATGATAGCCATCACGAATAACCAAATCAGCTGTAATTTCCAGCTCGATCAACTCAAGTAAGAAACGCCTGATTAGTCAGCGATCACTCCGGGGGTATGCAAGTTTGCTGACTCATTGAGCGGTCCAAAATAGTACCATCTATCTGCTATGCTAATGAGCAAGGGACAAGCGATACAGTACACGAGAAAGGGCATTTTGCGCTGGATTTCTGTGCACAAACACCAAGAAATGCGTAGGTTATTGGGGTGCTAGTCGAGTAATTTGATTTACAACAAGTGTGTAGGACTAGCATATAGCTATCTAAAGTTCGTTGATAACGAGATAACTAGAAAAGTCAGGTCTACTCTACACGAGAACTAAGGAAACAATGAGAGAAACGTGCAGTAGAGCAGCACCCACCAGAAATCCATAATTGGGACAGGCTCCTAGACGAGCAGCTCGCATGCCCTTGTAGATGTCTCGAAGATTTAAATCAGTAATGCAGAGGAGGTAGGCCATTGTCAAAGAAACGCTGCGGGAGATGCCGCACGCGCTGAAATACAATAGAGTGTGTGCAAACAGGGAGTGTACTCTTACCAATGAATGAGAACGGTGCCGTGGTTTACTCGAGCGCCATGAATGAAGTCAGCCGCATCAATGAAGTGTTTGGCAATATCCTCATCTGGAGAATCTTGAATGACGAACTGTTTGTGAACACGCTTCGGGTCCTGTGAAGAAATTGCACAGAGAATAAAGAGCGCAAAAGATACCGAGAGATGTTTCAAGAAGGAGTAAAATATCAGCCAGGTTTGTCAAAAAATTTAAACTCAAACTCAATCGCCAGAATACCAAAAAGGTCCTAGAAAAGTGGCGGACCGGTAGCAATGCAAACTTATCAAAAAAAATAACGAAACAACTTTCAAACATAACACTGCTTTTGGGCCTCACAAGGGATAACGGATATTGAAAGGCGCTGCAAATGTGTGTGATTTGGCACTGATTCAATTCACTCTCCGATCTAGCGCTGGTTAAGCCTCCGACATACACACCGGGAACTATTGACGACATCACACCCCCCATCGCTATTGCGATTTTAGTTAGCCGCAACCCTATCTGAAGACCTCATCCATAGGATGTGAATGGCTTAAACAAACACGACTTATTCCAAAACTAAGCATTAATTTAAGTAAACCACCTGAATATTTTGGTAAATGAAATTGGATGGGAGCAACAGACACTGCTTTTTATCTTTGTATTAGGGCATTTTGGAATTAGATCAGTAAATACAACACAAAATTTCCTGTATGAATTTTGTCATCAGCCTCCCCGACGTCCGACTTTTGTCGTGAGTCTTCGCACTGCGATATCACATAGAGCCAAACTTACTCATTTGACCAGGGAAATTGAATACTAACGTGTGTTTGCAGAAGTAATCTCCTTTCCTAGTTTACCATGCTTGTGAGGCAATCCTTTGAGTGTACTTTGCAAGAGAGGATCGACCAATGCATGCAAACCTTATGACTGATCGAACGTCATTGGCTTCGACGTAGAAGATGAACTCGGAACAGGTATAACCAAGAGCACTTGTACCCGTTTATTTAGTCCCATCGAAAAAGATTGCAATACTGCCGGTTTCAGTCACTTAGGTGGTCATATTGTACTAGCCGGTTGGCTGGCCTCCAAGCCATGCCAGTGACCCCCAATCCCTCTCTCCAGAATATATGCAATTTGACCTATTGATGTGCCTTCTTTTACCTTGACGGAATTCTCGGGACGCTACAAAGATGCATCTACCCAAACGGTCTGAATGCTCCAAGGATCCGAAGGCAGACCTGGAATAGGGGTAACTTAATCGATTGCAGCTAACCCTAAGCTCATTTTTTCAAACTGATTTCTCACACTTTATCTTTGTGATTCCCAAAACCTAAATAAATTTCTTACGATATGCCAACTACATTTTGTCAATGGCTCAGTGTTTAGTCCGAGGCATGTATCAACCCCCGCACAGATCTTACGTAAGTCACCCAACCAGCTCTCAGACACACCGCCTACACCAAATACTCGCCAGATGACCATGGTTTATAAACTTGTCATTGCCACGGGGATACCGACCCAGAAACAACCACTTCTCCTGGAGAGCGAATTTGTCTGAGTCATCGCCGATGAAATGCGGCACACCACCCACGCCAACCACTCAGGAAGCCTTTGAGTAATTCAGCGTTCCCCTTAGGGAGCCTTTAGGCATTCCTACTATGCATCACTGATCTCAAGACAATCACAGTGTTTCCAATTCATAGTTGAATCTCTTGATGAAATGGTGAATTCCTCTAAAGTACAATAAATTAGAGTGGGAATGAAAGTTATGCAAGTACTCTCTGTCTCTTCTTTTCACTCTCTCCAATCACGCCTGTTTAAGCCGTCGAATGACCTCCTCTGTATCACTGGTGATGAAGATCCGCAAGAACACCGTCTTCAATGCGTGACGACTTAAGACCGTCTGTTGCTGCTGGTAATGGGTGTTAGCACTCCTTGTAGGACCGTTTCTAACACCTGGCGCTGTTGGCGGAGATGCAGCAAGGGGCGGATCGCGGAGAATTATGTCAGCAAATGTCGGCGCTGGAGAAAAAAAGGGAAATGACTAATCAGAGCAGAGGCGGCTTCGATGTCCGATCAAACTACACATTTGATTGGTCAGAGCAGTAAACCAATCAACAAGGTCCCCCCTCACCCAGCATTTCAACGCTAGTCCCATTTTTGTCGCTATGGGAGAGACATTGCTTGATGAAAGACACGAGGTAGAAGAAGAGATTCTGGTAGTCAATAGGCAGTCGCGAGATAGCCTGGTAGGCCGAGAGGACGTTATTAGAGGCTGCTTGGCGGGCAGCAGCAATACAATTGGATTGAAAGGCAAAAGGCACCACCGGCTCAGGCAGGGCACTGAGAAATACCAGGAGGCTGTAGATCACGGAATGCACACTCACTGTACTTGCTGCGGAGAAAAAAAGCAATCAACGAAACTTTCATGAAAGTATAAATAGTTTTCGTTGTCGAAAGCAAAACAAATCATAGACATGCATTCTTACGGATGGGAATGTCATGTTTAGTGGTGTCCAAGGTGTCACGAATGATAGGCAGGTCACAACGCATCTCCGGCTGACGAAACAGATCCGGCTAAAGACAAAAAAGTGATATTAATTGGTGATGAAAAGTGAAGATGTTAGGAACGGTGATAAAGGTGCCAATCTCCCACCTCTTCAAGTCTTGCCGCGATAAAGTCCGTCAATCGATAGATCTCCTTGGGAATGACAAAGATGGGTCCGGTGGTGGAAACCACTACACTAGGCTCTCCATCACTCCAGTTGCCTACTCGAGATTCACGAATCTAAAGGTACTAGGTCTTGTGAAAGGTGAAAACATACCAATTGGGCAATGTGGTCAGGAGACAGCAGCGCGACAGGAGTGGCGGGGAGGCGAAGAAGAAGGGTAAGGGGCAGACCGAAGGAGGTGGGAACAAAGCGACCGTTGATGGAAATGAAGAAATCCTTGCCACCAACCAGGGTGAGGACGATGATACAAGAGAGGAGTGATACGCCACTCTGCACAGTCGCGACTACATCGGGACTGACACATACGTCCAGACTGATGTCGCACGACTCGCCTTCAAAGACAAAGAGGACAATAACTGCAGCAAATATCTGCTGAATGGACCAGTTTTCTGCCTCTGCATCCAAAAAAAAAGGAACGGATCAAAAGAGCTGATCACAAGAGGGACCTTATGCCCTTTTTAAAGCGCATCTGATGGAAAAACTGGGCACAGTATGATGAGGAACCGCTGAACCGCAACAGAACCTGTTAACGGGGCTAGTTGCCACCCCAGCCATGGTGATTCATGCCCACTGCCTTAGCAGCCAACCGGAGTTGGCGCAATGAGGCTGGACGAAAGACAAGTCTTTCTGTGGAAGCAGAAGGGGATAGACAAAACGCGAGTATTTGATGACACTATGGTTGCCATGACAGTATAAAAGGACTGGGTATTTCACTATTCGAACCTCTAGCCTTCCTAATTTAGCCTCCGCAACCAATTAAGCTCATGGTATAGTCGACGTTAGCCAAGACCGCCTGTAAATCGCGACCGGAAGTGTGAGCAATTGAAAAGGACAAGCCGACAAGAAGCCAAAACAGAAATTTGGGTGTGAAATTTTGAGGCACAAATAAGGGCGTCGCAGATCTCAAAGGAAGCCATTATATTAGCAATAACTGTAATGCCAGCTGCCAATAGGAATTGGGGCGAAGAACACATGGCATGTGGCAAGGGTGATGGGACAAAAAAATAAGACGATTATTTTTTGCGGACAGAAGACGGCTTTTGAAACACTTGAATTATTTATTTAACTCACGGTGCTGGTGAGGGACCTCTTGGGAATTCTACCTTTCTACCCCCGCCAGACGGCCTGACTTTCGAGCCATGCCAATAGCCCCCAACTTTCCTGCAGGCCGACAGTAACCCTCTGCCCGAATATTGTGAGTTCTTTCGCCTTCGGAGAAGTCTCGGAGCGCTACATTTGTGGCGGCGGAAAATGAACCTGACCTTAGAAGGCATCTATTCTGTTTTCTACCATTGGGTGATAGGCCTTGGCAGGATGGAAGAAGTGAAGATGCTGCGGATGGGGAAATCCATGACGACTCTCACCAGAAGGGATGAATATGATTTTTCCTCGCGGCAACTACCTCGATCAAGTCATGGAGCGTCTGAAGAAGTTTCTTACGCCTAGAGATGTCAATGACGTGAACACGCGATACCCCCTTCACCTCTGCACTAGCTGGGTAAAATCCTGATGGATATGATTGGTTAGATTTGAAGTGAAGACCAACGTGGAAAGAAGGGAAAGACGCCAAATTCTTACCCCCCACCCACCCGAAAATAATTTCAGACAGAATGAAACTTCAGGTCTAGTAAAACTGGCAAGGGAGGCCAGCGACGTTGCAGTCAAGTATCTTCACAGTTGCATAGAAATTGCATTACTAACACGGTTGGCTCATGGACGGTTTCCTACGAAAACGGTTACATTGTGATAGCCGACGCGGGAGGTTGACCAGGGAGAGCACCGGAGACGACTCGCAAAAGGGCACAGGAGCTATATAGTACGTTTGTTGTTTGCTCAACTCTTGGTTTAAGTAGCGGGTCATGCGAGAATTCCGCCACCGTAGTCCCTATTCCCTCTTTACGTCAATAATGCACATTCTGCCCGAGTATTATGCCTGCTTTCACCTTCGACGAAGTCTCAGGGCGCTACACGTTAGTTTCAGGTTATACTATTGAAAACTAAATAATCGTAGTCATAAAAGAACTTCTAACAGGTTTAGCCCTATGCATCATAAAGAAGTAGCACAAATCGAACAATGGTTTAACTGGAATGGAAGCCCTTAAGTCGGAGGGGGATGTCACTGAGGTGTAAGGGAAATCAGCCCACCAGATGACCAGGTGTGCATTCGCAGCTTCCAAGGTAGCACTGTCGAGACTACGATGAATGCAGGAAGAACCTTGGAAATGAAGTGTCAAGGCAGAGGAAAAAAATAACAGCAGGGTGTGGGCGCATCGTCACCCAGTGTTATGAGTCTTTGGCATATACTGGTTAGAAAGCCATACCATCATTAACAAGCGTAGAAGTGGAAACTTAAAGGCGCTAACCATATTCTGCCTCAACAAAATTAAAGCAAAATACACGTTAAACTGCCCGGACTCTTGTGTTGCCATCTTCATGGCGCATAATTTCTATGCCGCCACATCGGCGGTGGCAATTAGCGAAACCGATCCCAATTTCGACGATTGGACATCAAAACCAAAGGTCACGGAGGCCACAATAAGTTCCGACAAGTACCCAATAGAGTGAGACCTCATTTCAAAAGAAGTGCTTCCATATCATAGCCTAAGAATATAATGTTTCCCCTCCTCTCAAACATGAGTCAACCCTTAGCAGTACCTTTCAAAACACTTAGTGCAGCGGTGGACGTGATGTTCAAGAAATACAACCAAGTCTACAACATTAATCAATGCTTCCTCATAAAGCAAATTCATCACGTCATTTTTAACCTCGATCTGCAATTAATACTTCACAGGAAGATCCACTAGGGCCAGGGTATGAAAAGTGACCAACGGAATAGCTGTGAAGAGTGATGGCCAGGAAAAGAAAGGGGTTACTAAGAAAAATTTCAGGCTTTTGCGAGTCCACCGTTTTGGATTTCATCTCGGAGGAGGGATGCTTCGTCAAAAAACCCGCCAAGCCACCTGGATGACTGGGAAGAGGATGAAGAGGAGGAGCGCCACGGCGCACAATAGCTACACAACGAAACCCCAGAAACCCCGCCACCACACTACGTTTTGAGGTCCTTCAGGAGAAATTCCCCGTGAAGGAAGTGACACACTAGTGACGACTAACGATAGTAAAGGGAGGGCATGAAAGAGACGTATCAACACACCCTTCTCAACACGGTGGTTGAGCGGAGAAACATGCAGCCAAGGTGGAAAGGCGGCGGGCCCCTCCTGCGTGAAGGCAAACTCAAGGCCCGAGTGACCGGTGTTAGTGAGGCGGATAGTCTGCGTGCAAATGTCCTCGAATTGAACCGGTCCAAAGTCCACCTCTTGAGAGCTGAGACTGGCCTGCGGCAGTAGCATGTTGTAGAAGAGATCTTGACTTCGGATTACCGCCTCATAGGCGCGCATGAAGAGCTGCTGGTTTACACAACGCGCCTAATAGAAATGAAGGAATTACACCCTTCAGTACTTCCTGCAGCACTCTCTAAGGACAACTTTTAGCCTACGCTGTCGATACAAGTAATTGCCTGTGCCATTCCTGTAACCTAGATGTCTAAATTCATAGTGAAGGTGGATAGAAAATCAACTCACGCCAATCTTGAAGTACGCTGAGACGGGTTTGTGATCGCTCAAACAGAAGTCCTCGTGAGATTGATAGCGAATTTGTTCCACATACTTTCCCTTCCAGAGAATTCGATCACAGTACGACGGCATTCGACCATCCCTAGAAAAGGAAATCAAACAACTTGGAGGTAATATGGGACGTTTGTTTAGCACCCTCTCAGGGTAAGAAAAACTATTCGGCACTCCGTAGCCAATTCAGTGTGCGAAGCACTCTACAGCCCCCACGTCGGTACAATTATTTCCGATTCCAAGACAGAAGGGTTGGTCCCCTACATTGAGCAAACATGAGGGCGGAAATAAATTTGCCTTTCCAGTACACACACACACACACCTTCCGGAAGCTATAGTTAACTTATGACAAAACGACAATCCTTTGGCACCCTTTACAGTCACCCTCATTGCATACCAATATCTTTCCGCAGGTGGCTACAAAAATAAGCAGTTTCTTGCCAGGAGGGCACAAAAAAGAGACTGGAATGCTAGTGTTTTGAGCTTACGCAGTGTAGTATGAGTTGGAGGTGAGGTCGAACTTGTAGGTTGGAGGAAAGGTGATCTTACCCTCCAAAAAGCCCTGTAAAACACGTTTCTGGGCTTGTTGTTGCGACAGCTAAAATTGAAACGAGGTAGGAGGAAAAGGCAAAATCCAAAGTTGGAGTAATTGCAAATTTGCCTACCTCATCGAATCCGACTAAAAATCCATAGTCCTTCCGTGCTATTGCATCCAGGTTCTTTTTTAAATCGAGTCCCGCGAGACGATAGTTCAGGTCTCCGAAGAGGAAAACCTGACTGAAAAAAAAGGTAATGCAGGAAACAACAGCAATTTGGGAAATAAAGAGAAGAGAGGGAGAAAGATTGCTCTAACAGCATCCCTCCAAGTGGCAAATAGATGACCATATGCAAAGTGGAGCAGACAGTTGGAAAATAGATATGAGATGGAAACGGAGACAGCTTGAGACAGGTGGAAATTCACAGCCAGCTTTTCTCTCGTCGGGTGGGGAAGGATGGATGATCCTAAGAGTGACAATTTCACCAATTAAAGTGTTTCGCGTTTTGTCAACCTTTTAGCTGCATAGATGGACAAAAACAAATGGAGACAATAGGGAGACGTACTCATGATCGTTGACAAGAGTGTATTTAGGCAGCTCCTGCAATGAACGTTGTTCGAACATCATTTTGCGCATAATTTCGCCATAGTCCTGATTTCGCCTCTCGCAGCTACCTGGGCCCGCGGCCAGGTGACAGTTGAGGAAACAGAGCGACTGATTGTAAACAGTCAGGCGTAGTCCCACTGCTCCCTTGTTGCCCTGTGAAAAGGATACTCGCTGTAAGTAGGATTATGGGATTACTTCCGGCTATTAGAAAAGACACGAGACCAATTCCCAAGCCAGCGGTAAATTCAAATATGTAAAAAATGCTCGAATCCCCGAGCACACAGGTCTCTGCTAGTGCCAGTCCGCATCTTAATGCCACAGCCCACCAGCCTACACCAAGATATCACATCTCCAGGACTGGCCCAGAGCGTCATACTGACGTGGAGAGCTAATTGTGGTCCCCTTTGAGTGGTATCAAGCCTAACCACCATTAACAACGTCTTTGGTAGTAATTTAAAGGAGGTATGCAGACGACCTATTGCCCTACTCTCACAACCCCATGCTCCAAGCCACATAACGTACTCGTGGAGAGGGTTGCGCTTTAGAATGGGGAGGAGGGAGGAAAGAGAAGAGGGGATGCTACTTCATTCTCACCGTATCCCCTTAACATTTCATGATACCAGACAGTTCTATGCGAAAGAGACAGCTCGGGACAACCTAGGTTTTCCTTCTTCGGGAGCGAAGGTGTTTTATAAGTGGGATTGACAGCTAACTTATTTGATTACTTTGAATTTGGTTCTTCGCTTGTACAAACTTAAAAATCTGAATGATTATTTAACTCTCCAACAACTTAAGGGCTTCAAGTGACTAGTAAGAGTGAGCCTAGAATTATTGTAGCAAACAAGTACAATTGTCTCGGAAATGGGAAAAGCCGAAACAAGCTGCTTGAAACGCAGGATTTGATAAAACCATATCACATGACTGTTACGTGCGGGTTCAGGCAAAAAAATCGAGGCATCACAAGGGCGTGAAGCTAGTAACTCGAGTACCAAAGTGCTATGCTGTTTACGGTAGAAAAGTCTCGATGACAAAAAAAATCAAGGCAAGAGTAGAAACAGACCATAAGGTTGAACATGCCCGTGGGTACGGACTGAATCGCGATGTCTGAGATGATAGCCTGCTGGCTGAGACGATTGGAGACATAGACGACGAGGAGAAGGCCGGCTAGCCGAACGATAGAGAGGCGCTTAAAGCCGCCGCCACTGCGCTTCACCCATCGGCGCAGCGTGCCGGATCGCACTGATGATGGGTTCAATAACCTCTCCATGGAAGCCTCCAGCAGCCAGAGCCACGTGTTCTCGAAGGGAGAGGCCGATTGCTTATTTAGGGCCATCCCTGCTAGGTTTAGATCCAGCTCCTGGAAACTTCAAGAAGTGTAGTTTCCTGCGTAACAGCTCCATTGATGTGTCACAGATTCCTGACTAATCAGACCCGCATCAATCAAACAGTTAGTTTTCCCCATTGTGAGCTTATCCGCATGCACAAGAGGCAACAACATTTGAAAGGTTCAATTTTAATCTCAAGGACAGTCCAGAGCACAGACCTCGTGAAATAGATCAGTAAATCTCATGATGATGTCGTACAGTTTGATATGGCCTAATTTACTCAATCCTAATGGCAAGCAATTTATCAAACACTACAAAACAAAGTGACCATTTTTTGTGGACAATATGCTGGTAGGTAGTTCAGAACTGTTCATATTTGTTTGTTTAACGTGATCACCAATCACAAGCATTTAACGCATTACCAGCTGACTAACTCATGTGTTGTGTCATTGCGGTCTTTGAAGTCGGTGGAAGGTTAAAAACAGTGACCGCGGCGATAGTGGCCCAATTAGATTTGTGACTGTCAATGGCACCGAGGAGTGGCAGACTACGACTAGTCACTTAGAAAGTCACATTCACACAGACATTTGGCTCCGATGTGATGAAAAGTATCACTTGTAAATAACACGAAATACGAGTCCAATTTCGACTATTCGCATGCATACTTAACAGAGAAAAAATTCAATTTTTGGTTACGCTCTATACGGGCATCGATGGCAATCAATGCCACTATGTTTAACGATTCCCCTCAAAAAAGGACTTACCCAAAGACATAGATGTCAGCTGGCGGATGTCCAGGTGGTGGACGAATCCACGCACCCAAACGGAGGAGGGAGTTCTGGCGCCCGTTAACATTCCAAGAGCCGATGAAGAGACTAAGTGTCTTCCAAGAACAAAAAGCAGCCTCATCCTCCTCCAACTTACTCCGTACTATCGGGTCTGCACTCATCCGCGCCCGGAATATTGAGTCCGACATGAAGGAGATCTTTGAAATGCTGGGGGAGGACAAAGCGCCTTTTATGAGGTGTCAACCAAACCTTACACCTCAGATATCCAATACCCAGAGTTTAATTGATGCCCGGAAGTGAATAGGCAACATTGAGGCCTCCAGAGCCGCTTCCTCCTCTTAATCATTGACCAAAATATTAAAGCTGTGCCCCCAGTCACTGTGCAAACTTTTTGAAACAGTGAACACTCGTGTTTGCCGTTCCAACACGATTAATAAATTGTTGCAAAGATGGCTGATGAATCAGGAAAGACTACATCTGTGTCACTGACGCCCAGACTTACGGTTGTTAATGAAAAATTTCCATTCTCCTGAATACCTACAGTCCAAATAGTTAGACATTTGGGGTTGTTCGAATGCATGCCAAATGAAAAAGAGGCCTAACCGTTTGTCTTTTTGCTCCTTTCCTGTGGGTTCAGTCGGCTCGACTACAGAGGTCCTAGCTGAATTTGTGATGGCCTACAAAATCAAGAAGACGTTAAAAATAATTTCCATTTCCACATCACTTGAGAGAACAAGAACGAAGGAAGCACCTGTCCATTACTGATGGTAGTGGTAGTTGTAGGAAGAGGTGCGCTCAACTCGGTCGTGGAACAGTCGCCTGCAATCCAATGAGAATCAGCCAGTGTGGTAGCAGCGTCCTGGCCTTTTTCGATCTCCTCCTCTTCCAACAGACCCGGAACTGACACAGATCGCCGAACATACTCCATCGTTTCCTCATTTGAGAATGGGTCTATTTCCTCACCTGCGGCATCGTTGAGACTCTCGGACGAGGTAGAGGAGCAGGACGTTGAGAGGGCAGTGGGCACGGCCGAGGTTTCGTCATGAGCGATATCAGCAGAGCTTCGAACCGTTCGGAGTGAAGGATTTAGATGAGACAACGACGGTGTGTGAGTGGAGGTGGCGATGTCAGCTCTGCAGAAGCGAAGATTACGGTTTGTGCTTTAGTGAGTACATTCAAACTTAATCCTGCATAAGTAAAATTAATTCAATAAACTAGGCTACGATGAGGATGAGCCGAATCAGAAACGGTCTTATCGATGGCATTGGGAGCAACCCACCAAGTAAAAGAAAATGTTTATAGCATTTTTACCCAATCAAACCATGAGGCGCAACTACTTCACATGTTCGTTCATTACTGGTGGTTAACGTCACGCCATGACAAAAACTTAAGTAGAGCACTTGCCTCTCCCTTTGTGGCAGTTCATAAATAAAGTTTGCGGCCAAATGACAAAAAAATGCTTTGAAATCGCAGACTGATTCTAACCCCCCTCCCCCTGCTCAGACAGCATTTACCCGTTCAAGGTGTACGAGGTAGATAAGTACCTGTATTTATCCAACCAATTGGCGTTGCTAGCTGCCGGCGGAGTAGAATCTGTCTGGTTGGATCGTTCCATAGCCAATTCAGCTCGGAATTGGTTAGCAGAAGTGGCATCGTCGAACCCAAGTATGAGAGTAGAAAAACGGCTCTGAAATGACAAAATTTAAAATTGTGATGCCTGTAACCATTACTAGTTTTAAATTTAGCATGGATTACTCCAGTTGTTGGTACAAAACTACATAAATGCACCTTTTTACGCATTACTGGAAGGGTAGTGGAAAGAGACGTTGTTCGGCAATTCCCTGAGACTAACGAGATTCCCTTCTTGCTGGGTGGAGACAAACCAGGCAATACCAAATTGGATCTGAACGAGGAGATATCTCGGCCAATTATTCGCAACATAGTGGGCCTGGTTGAGTCTAGAGCGAATGAGAAAATTGGGAAACAGACTCCTGACCTACCTGCTTCACAGCTAAGAACCTCGTCAACAGCGATAAGTTTATCAGTGGTGAGGTAACCAACTACTGTATCAGCAATCCGGGTTCCCGCAAAAATGAACAGACTAGGAGGGTGAAGGTCACGTCAGGTTAAGGGCAAAGAGGGCATATAAGAAAGCAAGCTACACATAGTTTGAGACTAAAAAAATCTGAGTTGTAGTCTCAGACGCACACTGTCTGTTTGTTGTCCTCGTTGCGTATAAGAGCCACGATACGAGGTAGATCCACCCAACTCTGCACAACGGAAACTTCGAAAGCCTGTAGAATTTAAAGAACATCACTTGGTGGGTGAACCCAAAGGTAGACATAACAGAGAAAAAAGTTAGGCAGAGCCGGAACAAAGGCACACGAACACTGCAAATCAAGTAAGGGAGTAGATGGAGGATGCCGCCATCGAGTGTTAACAAAGAGCTGAGTTGAAAATGAAGATAAAAGCTACGGAGCTGAATTTCCAAGCCTAGGAACTATATTTCCATATTAAGACGCACAAACAGCGAAAAATGAAGTGCTTAAAATAGAATTAGTAGATAGTGATATAGTTACGCCATGACTACGTATACAGAAATGATATATGATTGAGTGAGCGGATATAAAATGGAATTCTTAAGGGAACTATGCAAGGTCCCACAAAAGGAAAACGTCAAAATGTCACAATTGACTTTTGACACAAAACAATTCTGATAAAAACAAGAACCAACAAAACAGGATCCTTACAACGAGGCATTTGTCACTGCACTCCTGAGAAACGCCGTCTTGCCTTGTCTTGATGTCGATAAATTCTTGGATAACAAGAGCAAAATCCTTGCCACTCTTGTCCATCGTGACGCAAACCCCGCAGAGGCAGAGCCAGCCCCCAAGACAGAATTAGTTTGGGAGGGTTTTTATGAGCTACTAAAACAACGATCAACGGCAAAACACATTACCGAATGTGAGCTACAAGGTGTTCATGCTTATTGCCAGTTCAAGAATTTCGGATAATCTCTTGTCCATTTGGAAATAACATTTGGTCAGCTTCAAAATATGTTACTTTTCTAATAGTTGAAATGTTAAAGCAAGCATTCCTTAGCTTGGAATACAGGCAAAAAACACATTGGCATGTGAAATCGATGCAATCAACTAATTGGAAAATGTAGGACAACATATTATGAAAGTGGAACCATGCAACACAATTACATGCAATTCATCGCTCGTCTGCTATAACTTATTCTAGTTAATTTCTGGGGCATTTTTTGCGGAAAAAATAATTATAGAGCTTCTAGCTATAGAAGACTTGCGTCAATCACTCCTGAATTCTTTGTAAAAATGAAGATATGAGCCGTTCTTCAAAAAACACAATTTTAATACTTTATTTGGTTTGCATGTGCTAGGGTCTGGCACGTCATTCAAGCGCAACTTGCGAAGCAGTGGGTATGATTACGGACGTACAGCTTACTGTTTTCGTAAACATTTCCGGACTCTTTTTGTTCTGCATGGTCGTATTGTACCACTACATTTCACTAGAAGGAGATCACTCTTCTTCGAAGCCAAGGAGGAGATTAAATCTTGCATCATCTGAGAATGTTAAACAGTAATTTATCTTTCCATTTTCTTCCTTTTCCTGGGTGTCTGGAGGTGAGGTCGTCTGATTAATGCTTAACTGGGATGTATTCTGTTTCAATAAATTGTGCCTCACATACATTGTCTTTAATTTCAGGTCTCCCATTGTGTCAACCCATGTGTTAGTACGGACTAGTCTTTTATACATAGTCTTTCTGCTTCCGCATGAGTTTCCACTGTACATGGGATTTTTTGGTAAAACAAATTGGTGTTTGACTTGTTTCTTCTACTACTTAGTAGTGTGATACTTCGCTATCGTAAGTTCGCGATGCTAGAAGTAATTAAACGCCTTGGATCGCTTTCGGTGTTTGCAACGGTGTACCCTCACGCAAATAAACCCAATTCTCGGGTTCCTGTGCTATCCTACCCAAGGTTCCTCCAAATTGTCCTTCGAGGCAGTTTTGCAATGCTTATACATCGCAAATCCCGAAGTTTTTTTTAGATTTATAATAAGACTTGCCATCGTAGATACATAGCCTGATAATACTGTCTTGGAGGGCTTGTTCATGGTTCTATCGGATGTGAAGTCGGCGCCACCGTTGGAGCACATGATTCCAAAGGTTGAGTGCTTCAACAACGTCAGCCAGCGCTTCTGTCGCCACGAGCGCGTCATCGACTCCTGAGATGGAAACCCCCAACTACGCGTCATTTCCGTGGTCAGGGGGACAAAATCTGCTGCGCGCTCCGGGACAGCATTTGAGTTCCTCAATCCTGGTAACAAATTATTGCCACCCACATCGACAGCAAATCCAACTTGGTGCGATCCCTCAAACTGTTTTCACAACGGTTTTAAGTGGTTGAAAGTACAAACCTAGGTGTGGTGAGCATGACCCTCCCCTCCGGTGAAGAGTATGCTCTTCTCGCTAGCAATTCACTTGATTCTAATAAAATAGATTTGTCGATCTAGACGATTGTCATTTGAATCAGTCGGGGAAGAATCCAATCTAGTCATTCAAAGTAATGATACGACTTCGGCACTTTGCCTCTGACTGTCATTATTGCCGTATCAAACAACAGAGTTGGCGAGAGCAGCAAAAAGAACTAGATAAGTAACTGGTACATCCATCTTCTGCTATATCACAAGTGAAATGACACAGGTTTACGCAGTCCAAGCACCATAGTCTGTAGGGACAAAAGTGTCCCCCTCCCATCTGCCTATCTACTTCCTCTCTGCGCGCTTCGCAGCCACCCAAGCCTGAATCTTCGCCTTCAACTCTGTCTCCGGTATCACCATTGACATTTCCAACGGTTGTCGGTTGAAGGGATCCTTCGCGTCACTGTAAGGCGAAACAACATTAATTCACCATTCAACAGTCAAGGTCATTCATCTCTACCTGAGTAGATGTCTATAGATGGTTTTCCTGTCAACAATTTTGTTCGATGTCGGCAGCCGAACCGGATCCTCCATTAGCTCGCCCATGATTGGGTCGCAGAAGTCGTCGGGCGCATCCTCGAAGCCCAACGCGTCCTCCGTCACTGCCACTTGTTCCGCCTTGATGAGGGAGGGAGGACGGTGATAATCACAAAAGAGGAAAAATACCTACCTGAAGGGCTTTTGAGACACGACTGAACTGCTTTACGAATTGTGTGTCTGTAGCGACACGATGCAGCACACGAAGAGCTTGATCCAAAAGGTCCGGCGTATAGGAACGTCCATCGCTCACCACAGCTCGTAGAAACGCCGCTACTGTAGAGCTACTAGCCTCACCCGCCTTATCAAGACCCAAATTCACGTAGACTCGACAGATCTCCTCCACAAAGAGCTCTGGTCTAAAGCCGTACGTTGACTTGTCCCGAACAGTCAATTCACGACTCTTTGGGCCGACAAGGCGGGAGAGGAAATAGTTAAGCATGCAAGCGATGCGATCAACGAGAATGGGATGAGTGACAAGACGGGGACAGAGAGAGATGACACGACGCAGAGCTGAGATGTTGTCCAACCCAAGGCTGATGTGGTAGCGTGCTAGGCGACTCATGTGCTGGAACATGCTCTCCTCCTCTCGATTGGTGAAGCGTCCGCCTTCCGCTTCTCTCTGCCGCTCCTTCTGTTTCAACTGCGCCAAGAAGCCAATAGCTTCGTCCAGCAGGAAAGTGGCGTCGTTGATGAGGAGTGAGAGAAACTGCAGCAGTAGAGGAGGTCGTGCGTCATCGATGTGCTCTACAGCTAGATCCTCGAGTTGCTTGAATTGCCTATCGTAGTCAGCTTTGCCGTACCAGAAACGCAGACAGGCGTACATGGGTCGGCGGTAGTGAAACTTCTCCTCGAAGCTCACGGCCGCTGTCTGGACCATCTCTTGCCGATTGTTGTCAGTGTTAGAGTCCTCCACCGCGCTGGTGACGCTGTCCAGTGTCGAGGTGGTCGCGTCCGTCCCCGGTGACAATTCGATCGCCACAAAGGCTGTCAGAAGGGCAGCTATGGCGTCCTTTAAGCAAGCCGCGCTAGTGCTTGTCATGAGTTCCTCACGTCGAATGCTGAGTAAAAGAAAAATCTCCTGCTAGCGACATACACTTGCATTCCCTTTCAATATAAACAGCATCCAGGCATACCCATCACGTCCCCAAAGTCTGGGAACCTTAATGCCGTCTTCTATTTGATACGGTCAATATTCAAGTGCTTTATGCTTGGTCCCAGGATAGTTTTTACTGGTGTTGCCAACTTGACCATCAAAGCATGATGCTGATTGGTCGAAAGGAGGGAAACGCTATATGCAAATTCCCTTGTCACAGAAGGTATAGGAAGGCCTTCTTCCCTTAAGCCTGCATAAAGCTTTGTGATAGATAGCGTGGCAACAAATACCGAGACCACACAAAAGCCCTTCAGACTGCTTTAGAAAAAGTGCAGCAAACCACTTATAGAGTACTCATCATTGTGCTCTTTTCTGTTTTATTGCCATTCTGAAGCCCCATAGTGTCAGTTACATCTGACGTGGTCAGAGCTTGTCTGATGTGCGCGGATTTCAACTCGTCTAGGTTTCTCGCACAAGTAGAATTGAATGCATGACCTGCATGTTCACATGCCTCTTTCATAGATAAGAAACTAGCCGGAAGATGGGCTGAGGCAACATACAATCGTAAACCGGACGCAGTGAAGAGGTTTGAACCAACAGGCCTGCTATTCCACTCCTCATCGTCACGGAAGGGAATGAGAGCCTCCAGGATTTCCGCCAGGCGCGCTCTCAAATGGGGGTTAGTCAGAGCGAAAGGATGGTGCATAAAAACGATTGAGAACTCCAGCAGCGGCTCCAGTGCTACATCAGCGGCTTCAGAGGACTGGAAGGGGAAAAAAGATTTTCGTTACGCGCGCCGATGCTTCCGGTGGAGAGTACCTCAATAAAGTCATCATTGAGACGACGCAGGTAGCCAACAATCTCCACCACATTGTCCACGAGGAATTCGGGCAAAAGGGAAAGTTCGGCGGAATCTCGGCTCGCCAAATCGACCAGCAGACGGCACGTGGTGGCAGTGAAGGCCAAATAGTCGTGCAGTCGGCTAGGACAACTCAGCACCGCTGTCTGCTCGAGGAAACGCGAGGTGCGCTCGCGGAGACAGTATTGGATGAAACGGTCTGACAAATGAAGCAAAAAGTCAGGCAATTGACCTCCTACACAAACATAAAGGGTGGGTGAAAATCATAAAGGTTATGATACAAAAGACTGGTTGAACGTGCTTCGAAAATCTAAAAGCAGCCCTCATAGAATTAGAACTAAGAAGAACCAGTTAAGCATGTTTTAAATACACCTAGATGGGATTTCCTTCCCAACTCACCGTCCTGGGAGGAGTTAGAAGAGCCGAGTAGAGAGCCTACCATGAAAGCAGCTGACTCGCCGTTGGACGAGCGCAGACTGGCCTCCTGTTCCCACTGATGTAGCTGCCGATTGGTCTCAAAGTGTAGCGCTAGCAGAGTTGGAAAAGCCAGTCGGAGGGCTGTGTGAGCCAAAAAGAAGAGGTCAGTGAGGAGTGGAAAAGTATCGCTTTCTTCCTCCCCCGCCACCACATCGCCAGAATGCTGTCGATTCAGCCGTGTCTCATCTGCCAGTTCTAAACACGAGCACCCACAGAGGAGATGGGTGGAAAAGGTAGCAGCAGCGCAATAAAAGTGACGCGACTTGCCTTACCAGGCAAAACAACTTTAGCTTTTTGCGATACCACAAAGGCGGGCTTGACAAGGTTTAACGGTGACTTGGGCTGGAAGAGAGCACCCACAGCAGCAGCCGGAGGAGTGAGGAGGGGTTGGCAGAGACGCACCATAAGGCTGGCAAGGTTGTTGAGAAATCCGTCGCTAGCCAGCTCAAACTGCTGTTCCTGTCGTCGTAGATCGTCGGCACCGCCACCCCCGAGAGTGTTGGCTAACTGCTTGCGCGTTCGGTTGGCATGAAGGCAGGAACCGAGCCACCTGAAGAGGGAATTCTTCACCGCCTCATGCTGTTTTCCCGTGCGAAGGAGGTTCTTGAAAAGTAGGGTCAGATTTTTGTCCAATTCCGTAGTAAGCTGCATGTGATGGGGAAAAAGGAATAACGCATCAAAACAGTGAAAGTCAAGAAAAGTTGGCAAATGAGATCGCGATTCATTATTTGAAAGAAGCGACTGTGACGGATGTAAACTATCAAAAAACTCAATGTATGCCCAATTGGGCTGAGTCATCTTTATTAGGAGTACTTGACCAAAGCACAAGTCGCGTGGAAATGTTCCTGGGATAAAGCTAATCTTTGTCTCTCAAATAGTACCACCAAAATACTACAAAATTCTGTTAAAGAATCCCCATACACATCACTTCGAGCCCACATTCATCGAGAGGAGACGTACCGTTAAAAAGCTAAAGTTAAAACAAAAATTTAGAAGGAGAAATTCGAAGGAAATATCCCGAAAACATTAACATGAATTTTTGATTAAATTCGCAACAAATGGATCTTATCAACTCAAAATACATTGCAAATAGAATCCCCAAATCTATGCTGGTGGTGACATGAGAAAAAAGACGAGATTAACGCGTTTGCTATCAGAGTCTCGACTGGCTCAGCCCCGATTTTTCTTGTTCTCAGATCGAGAACACCTTACAATACCTTCACGGTTCTAGACTCAAATTAATTCACCTGAAATAACAATAGGAAATAAATCGCGTTCTTACAATGGCAGGTCCAAGCAGGAATATTGCGAAGCCTCGTATTCCTGGTGCTTATAGCAAACGTGTTATTATTAGGATCGAAAATAGAGAACAACCTGCCAGATAGTAGACTTGTCCGCATCCACAGATGGTTTTATGGGAACCTGATCTGTGAAGAATTCACCAGCCCAGGCGTTCCCACCGGCGTTGGACTCGAGAAGCGAGGTCTGAATGGATTGAAGAGGAAGGAGAGGACTTGCGATCAAAAAACGACCGAGGAGACCATCCTCATACCTCCAGCCTTGATCTGATGCACTACCAGCCTCCGGAAATGAGAACTCCAACAAAAGCTAAAATAGAGAACCAGTTAATGCGGAGGTACAAAAAGAATCCAGGGAAACAGTTGGCCCATACTTCCGCAGTCACAGGATACTTAGCCAAGAGAATACAGGCATTGAGAAGGCCATTTCTGTCAGTCTGGAAGAGGAGGCGAGCCTTTCTACCGGGGTGAGGAAGAGTGTCGCGTCGCGTTAGCCGACGCAGAAGATGCTGAAGCGGGTCGCTGGAGGCATTTGTTACAGAATCAGGCGGATCCTCACCCAACTCTCGCAATTTCTTTAAAAGATTTCTAACGAGAGGTCTAATAGGGGCAATAAGACTTCCATCATCATGGACACTTGTGATGCCAAGGAGAAACGTATCAACGGCAACAACGTTGTCTGGATCAGCTGTTGGTGAAAAAAGGAAAAGTTGATTTGATCCGAGCAAAAAATCAATTTGCAACCCAAAATTAACCTACAGTTCGGATGTGTACATGCTATGAGAAGGCTGAGAAGACTCTGAGCCGCGGTTTCCACCTCCATTTCAATGTCTAGGAGTAGGCAAAGCGAGGCCTGCCTAAAAATTTGCATCTGACAAGTCTTCGCCATTCGCACATTGAATTCTTGCTATAATAATGGGGAAAGCAGGATAAATAAATAAGGATTAATTGCCCAAAGAGAAACGCGGATTAGGGAAGTCACACCTTTGAATTAATGAAGGCTAGAGAACGACGAAAGCTTTCAAACAGATAGGTGATAGGATCAATTTGGAAAGCAGGGTCGGATAGAGGAGAAGATTTAGGACAAATACGTTCTGCTGGGATACTCCTCATCTGGGATCGTTCGAAAAGAAGCTAAATATTTGGCTAAATTGTCGAACAACTGATAATTGTACCTGCTCTAAAGTATCAATAGTGAAATACCCATCAGAAGTTGTTAAATCATCTCCGAAGAGCACTGAGGGGTGATGGTTCGCGACCTCTAAAAATAATTTTAAAAATTGCACTATGTATCAGAGTACACAACAACAGGAGAGCAGACGATAAGAGGAACAACAACCAGGGGTCAGTCCCAGCAAAAAGGCACAATTTCTCGAGCGATTAGTCTGAAGCCTACATCACTCTTCCATAAAAATAGCAAATAGTAAAACTTAAATAGTAACAGCAGTAAAAGTGGTAACATGAGGCCCAATAGAGACTAGTAGGTTGGAAATTAACCAAAAAAATAATGCTGGCGAACCTTGCTTAGATGTGACTAAGAAGATTTGTTCGATGATTTCGCTGGTAGTATGGAGTTCTGCCATGAATTTATGTGATTTTGAGGGCATTTGAGACATCGCAACTCGTGAAATTGAACTATCCATAAACCAGAGACTCTGAACGATCAGCCTACACTAAACTGTTCTATGTAAATTAGTCAGCCAATCAGCAAGCTATGTTTGAGATGGCTTGACAAATATAACTTCGAAACTAGGAAAAACCAAACCTATATATTGCACATCACTACACCACCCTTACACAAAACACAATCATTTTTTCCATCCATTTTTGCATCGTTGTCTCTAAGTTGTTATTTATTTTCAGGGTGTGATTTCTCACCAATTTCATGTAGATAAAATTGTCTTTAGCATCTTACAATATAATACATTTTGCAACCTAATCCTTTAGCGATTATACGAATGAAAGTGATAGCTCATTAAACTCGGCAAATTGCAGGGACAATTTGCAATGGGTATAAGATTTGCACCCTTAACCTTTGGGTTTACTCTATATCGCCTCGAGGCTTTCCTAAATGGAAGAGAGGGCGTAGTACTAGGGCAGAATATGCATATTCGGCATGCAGGGGGATCAAGGCTACCGATCACCATGGGGCAATGTGGCCACCTAAATGATCGTAACAGATACCAGCAGTCGAACAAGCAAAACATTACATACTTCCTGAAATAAAGCCGAGTGAGTAAGCGCATTACCCGTTGGTAACATCAGAAAATGAGCACGGGGACCTGGCTTGTGCTAGTTCAGTTAAACATTTGTCCCAGAGGTCTTTAGGTGTAAAATGAGTGGTCAATTTGAGCCTAGCTCTAAAAGAACGGGTTGACACTCCTGATGTGGATAGTCCTTCACAATAACTTCTGTTAAAATGCTATCTGCAGGCCGTCTCATGTAATGCGAGAAGCATGTCTAAGAGCATCCAACATTCTCTTACCTAGTGCAGTCACAAAGGAGGGGAGAAGATAGAAGAAACCTCCACATCTACTCCTCCATGCGGTTAATGCTCACTGGATGTCTCTCGCCCAAAAGGAGTTTGTAAATAGACATGCCACAATTTATTAGGATGGCGATCACTTGTAAATATTTGTTTCATCAAAAAAGAGCAAACAGACTAATGTTCGAGCACACTTTGAGTAAAGGTTCGGTACTTAAGTCTCCGTAGATTGCTCTACTACTTGGACTCTTGGCGCATTGGGCTACCAGTGATAGTTGTAATACTTTGCTTGTTCGAACTACCGGTTTCGGTCAAATGGGTGGTCATAATGTACCAGCCAGTTGCCGGCCTCCAGGTTGTACCAACAGCCCCCAAGCTCTCTGTTTTTAGAATGTATATTCTGCCCTAGTAATATGCCTTTTTTACCTTAAAGGAAGTCTCGGAACGCTACAATTGGTCTACCGCCTAACACATCAGCCCAATTTCGCTAAGACATTTGTACATGCTTTGGGCGGCATTGCCTTGGGGCCATCTCAGTAGCTCTCCGGCTTTATTGCGCGATATTTATATGTATTCTCTTTAGCTCTGGCGTCATTTTTGCTTTCATGGATGTCTCAAGGCTATAGGATGCCGACAGTGTAGTAGAAGACATGGAGCGGTGGAGTGTGCGAGTCTCCCTAACGCAGTAGGTAAAAAGATTGAAGAATTGAATAAAAATCTTTTGGCATGAGGTATGGGATACCTTTTGGTATTAATTAAGGGGCTCCAAATAATTGTACTGCATAAGCTCTAGATCATGCATTTATGGATAAGGTAAAGATCACATGCAAGACGAGGCTGTTGTCAGCCTCCTTTCTTCTACAAATTAGCAATTGAGCGCATTCCGATTTTAAGTCCCCAAATCTGGTCTCCCAGCTCTTTGAGCAAACTGAATGGTCATGGCATAAGCATGCTGTTTAGCAAACAGTAATGGAAAAGGTTTAAGTATACGGAATTCTTTGTTCATGTATATTTTTTGCTGACAATGCCTCCGTTATGTGTTTAAATTCACTAAAACTTTCTCATCTAAGGGATGGGTCTTGATAACATAAGCATTAAATGCGGGCTTTAGACCTGCATTGACATCGAAAATTGCACTTTCGGGCAAATTTCGGGAAGTTTGTGGTGTCATTCCGCTTTTTGAAATGTACTGTTATAAGTTCCGCCCCTTTAACTGCTGTTTTGTGTTGTCTCAGCCCACGAGAGTTGTTGAGGCGTACTTTCGGGAGAATGTGCGAATGTGTTGCCGTGATTTCTAGCAAAAACAGTCCATTGTTTTTCAAAACATCAAGTCCAGATGAGTTCCTCTCAAATCAGTTTCGTGTTTACGGAGCACTTGACATAGTTGAAGAAAAACTTAGCAGACTCTCATCAAGGTCATCTTATGGTGATAAGGAAACGACCAGCAACTATCTGGGATTGCTTTACCCCGTCGACGATCATTATGTCTACGGATATATAACGAACACTAACATAAAAGTGCGTTAATCATTTTGAGCATATCCTTCACATAACTTTATTTCGCGATTAATGTTAGAACGCGCAAAAGTGGTCCTTGTTTAGTTTATCCTAGTCCAGGAGGCTCACTCTACAGTGAATGATTTGCCGAAATCCAACGCAGCAGTGCAGGTGGATAGCCAGGTGAAGAGGACTTTCGAAACCCTTCATGACGCCTACGTGGAGCTCGTCTCCTCACCTTTCTACATTCCGAACACTCCCATCGATCCGTCCGCGTCTGATGCCACCAAGAAGTTTGAGCATGTTGTCGATAAAATTCTCAAGCGCTCCGCAAATGCTGTGATCTCTAAATTGTAAAATCCTTGTCTTTTTCGGTAACTTGCCATCATCTTTGCGTCATGTTTATGAATTGACGTCGGTGTTTTGTAAATAGACGGATGGTTTCAAAATGTCTACTTTAGTGCAGTTACTTCATTGTGACACCTTTTTTGCATTTGGGTTCTTCTCTTATTCGTTCAGTGAGATGATTTCTTCCACTTCCTAATGCCTCTTCCTGTCTTGTTAATTTTTTCTGGACACTTTTTGGTTATTCTCTTGTGTATTGTAGCGCTTAGTGTGTTCCGCACTTGCGAAGTTGATTTGCGAACCAGTGACATTAGTCTACGCACCTTTTATTTCTTTTTGGATCCGTAGGGTGAAGTTCCTTAATGTTCAAGAATTTTTACTAGTCTGAGATCTAATGCTTTAAATTTACTAGTTAAATATTAAAAGGATTATTGTGCTCCCTACCAGCCTCTTATCAACTGTTTTATAAGAAAGGTTGCATTTTTTCGCTGTTATGGCAGCATAACCTAGTGCCTTTCGTAGCGCCCTGAATCGTCTTTGAAGTCTTATAGAAGGGTTGGGCAGACGGGTATGGCTGGGAGGTCATATTGCTCGAACAGGAGCGCAAGTTGTGGGGACTGAATGGCACGCTTAGTTAAACTGTCGTTGAATCACAATCTGAAGTAGCTTCATGGCGCTAATGTCACGTTTTTATTTTAAGACGGTTCACAAACCAATCTAAACACTCTCAATTATCAAATGACTGCGGAGATTTCCATAATGGATCTTTCGGATTGTTTCGCGTGTAGTGTCGTTCGTATACTCCTTGAAAGACTCGGAGTTGAAATATCAACCAAAACTCTGCCTGGCTTCAATCGTTGGATTGTAGCTAGTCTTCACAGGTTCAGCCATCCGCGGATTTATGCCCTCCTTATGTGAGGTCTCGGTTTGCTATCCAAACAGGGGAATCGGAATGTTTACCCTCATAGGTCGGATCTGTCACCAATGCAGCTTACTGAACCTTCGGTGAAGTTGTAATGAGCCACATCAATGGTAAATGGATGCTTATTATTTGCGTACAGAAGTGCTTGGAAGTTGTGATAATTATTGCTGAGACGAACCAATGCAATGGTTGAACAACTGGGAACAATTCCTGGAAGATTATCCTCGCTGGTTTGCGTTTTGGTTTACTCTGATAGCCTTGCCTGTCCTATGTAATTGTAATGCACCTGGTGCGCATCACTGTTAAAAGCAAACGAAATACAAGCACAGTGTTGAAGGTTTTCTTGTTCAAAGGTTTGGTCAATAAGCACGTGATGGGTTAATATGAACCACTGAAGACGGTAGAAGCAGGAATGACATCGGTGGCCATTAATAGCGCGGCTCTGCTGCCCCAGTCGGATAATAGGGTTCAATCGAACCTTGAAGCCACTTCTTTCTCTGAAATCGGCAATGGTAAGGTTGTCAAAGGGATGACAATTAGGTGGGAAACTGTGATGTTGAGGGCGGCGCCACAGGGGGATGCTCATTTATTCACTACAACCTACACCCACATTCCTCCGCTTGCCCAGGAAACCCCCGACGATCCAGACCTACCGCCCAGCTTTCGAGATCCCTTAAGACACCTCCGTCTCGATGTAGATAAGCGCTGTTACCATGATGATGTGGACGACGCTTCAGATCAAGTAGAGGAGAGGAAATACGGATCCAAGAAGGGACGAGTTAGTGTGTACGCTGGAGCTCGACATCTAAAACGATTTCTGCGTACACCACCAAATAAGTACCTTCCCATTCCTCCCTTGGTGCGTACGCCTTACTTTTATGCCTACGGAAGGTGTCCTGTGTGTGCTGGAAATGTGTCCCCCACGGAACATTTTCAAGGACAAAGTGAAATTCCACGAATAAGTCGAGCCTCATTCGGAGTCGTGGCCAATTTCACTAAAAACGGTCAACTTGATCACCTCGAGGGAAAAAGCAAAGTTCGAATCGACAATGTGAACCAACGAATCAGTTTACACCGCCTCAAGTCGTATGTTTCTGTGGTGATGAATAGGCCAAAACCATATCTTCGTCTAGAGCACAGTGGAACGGAGGAGGGTGCAAAGGCACATCGCAGGCTCTCCGGCCTTGTCCTACCACAACCTGATCGACTCAACAACGAAAGTGAGGCTGTCCCATCATTCTCATCAGCAGGACAGCTTACTTCACGCTCTAAATCCACCAAACAAAGCTTAAGAAAGACCATTCTTATAGATTTGCATCGTTTTAGCCCTAGGTACCTGTTGAAACCACAAATTGATGATTTCAAGGATGCCTTTCCAGGTGGAGTGATCCTTGCGTCAAAGCTGAAGGATTATGACTGCCATGTGCCGTTGATTGGTGTTGACACGAAGGTGATGCGTGAGTTGTACACAGCCACTATTCTTCGGGATCATGTTCTCAACCGACTGTATGATCGCAGAAACTTTCGAAACCTTCCACCTGAATTCAAGTACTTACAGAAGGTCAATTTTTTGGAATTCTTGCAGGCCAGATCATGGATGACTGTGGACAGTGAGATTGATCGCGACCGCCACTTCCGTCTTCTGACAACTAACAACTCCAAGTCCATCTTGAATGAGATGGCAAATCACTTCTATGAATGCGATTTTGCTGAATTGCATGTCTTCACGAATTGGCTTGAGTCCGCGAAGGCGGATACAACACTGCTTCAGCTGCAGACTTGCAAGGAAATTACAAAACTGTGTATCCTGATGGGTGAGGAGCTAACCAAGTCCAATTTAGGATTCGGAGGAACAACTCGAATGGAGCTACTAATTGTGCTAGCCACATCAATCAACAATCGACGACTGCGGCACTGTTTATGGAGTCAGGTACGTACTTGGTTGGAGCCACTGATTGCAGGTCTATTCTCCACCTCGAAATGTGTTCGAGAAGAAACCTGCTACACTTTGGCCTATATGTTTAGCATAAACTCTTTGGTGGAGGATATTCGACACCTTCTTACCTACGACATTCCCTACGATGTGACTTGGAATGTCCTGAAGGCCATAGATCAGTTCCCTGAAGCCTTTATGACCTACTTCCTCCTTCTTGGCTACATGCTGGAAGGCTGCCCTTCATTCAGCATTCTCAACTGCATCATGGAGAGAGCTGCACTGTGTAGCAATCCATTGATGCAAAAGCGTTGGCCACTGTTAGTGTACTACGCGATCAAGCATTGGAATGCAAAGTACATACGTGTGGATCCGCTTAATCCAGTTCTGCTAATGGAGAAGATGACTCTCACTGCTATGAATCCCCTCACCCGAAAGGCTGCAAAAATGGCTTTAGTGGCTCTGGCTAAGAAGTTTAATAAGTCCGTAGGTGCAGTGACGCATTTTAATCCTGTTTGGTCTCGAGAGGAGGAATAGTTGCATTGTCTTTGTTAAATGTATAGTTATGTACATAATCATTTCTCCATTTCTATCCTTCTTCATCTGATTTTGGAGAGGGGGCTCTCTGCAATGCCTTGAGGTCGTTTACATTGGCAAGAGTCTCTCCATTTTGCTGTCTGAACCGTTCCAACAACTCGAAATCCTCGCGAGATCTTGCTTGGTTCCATGACTGCAGCAAAGTTTCAGTCATAGTATGAAACGCAGTGAGGGTGTTACTTCCAGGAAGGGTGACGGGCCTTTGTTCTAAAAAATTGCATGTCATGGTTATATCGACTAAAGTAAGATTAGCATACGTTGTCAACCCATTCGTTTGCTTCTACAACAACGGAGTAAGTCACAGAAGTCGCTAATAAAAAGAGTGCCATGTACAACGCAGTGACCGCCTCATCCTCCTCCAGGTTCGCTGTATTTACCAAAGCATTTATTAAACCTTCTCCCAACATAAGGCAGACGCACCCAAAATGGAAATAACAGGTAGGAAATAAAAGTGAGTATAATAAAACTGAAGTGGTAAGTGGTAGATTGTTTGGTTCTTGTAAGTGCGACAGGTTTTATAAAGAATGAAATTTTGCAACCTGCAGACAGGTGGAAGGGGACTTTGCGTTTTGATAGCAGCCGCTTTAATGTGGTCATCCAAAATTTTTAGCTCCTATTATAAAATACATGGTTTTCTGAAATCTTAAAATTAGTGCTTCATTGACTTTTACAGATGGCGAATTTTGGCATTTTTATCACCAAAAGTTAAAACTTTTTTGTACTATTTTTCGCTTAGCCAATTATGGGATATTTTTTGCTAAACCGCTGGTGTGAATTAGTTTATAATTTTACTGACACAATGAAACAGCAAGAAGGAAACAATGTATGTATAAGAATTTTGCCTACTGTGTAAACGAATAATGCAACACTGACACTCATCACGATCTCGCGGCACACAAAATTGCTGCAGAAAAAGGCTTGTGCTGATTTTAGAAGGTAACTGAAAGTAAAAACCTCTATTTCGCAAAAAAATCATTCGTTTTACGTGCTGACCTAAAGAAAAATGAAAGCAATGAATATAACCAATGTAAGCAAAGTGTGGTGGCGCTGCTGTGTCAAGAGTAAAGTTGTCGTCAATAATGTGGGGAAGATGAGAAGGAAAGAGGATAATTTCTTCGTAACAGCATGGTTGCATCCCTGCTTGTTGTTGCAGTAGCAATAACGAGCAATAACCCGCCGCGTTCCCTCAACCGTATGGCACCAACGTCCCTCCTCTCCGCCTATTTCACCTTCAACTGCACAATTCCTTTCAATACGTCTGATCCACTGTCTATCATAATAAACTGTAAAGAATAAAAAACGATAAATGCGACCATAAAATAAATATAGTATTCTGACTCTGTGGTTCAATCTATTGTAGAAAAGTAAAAGTTTCACATTCTTTCAGCTAAATAACCAGTTGAAGATATACAGAATGCCATTCTCATAAAAGTATGCTAAAATTTACATACATTCAACTATTTTCTTCATGCAGCGCGTGTAGTTCTGCCCATTATCCTGACATGGCTCGAGAATAAAGGTCCGATTATCGAATGGATCACCACAATGTGGCTGTGTCCTGGAGTTGCATTGATAGCATTTAAGTTTGGGACCAAAACCTAGGTCTTGAGCGATGCAAATCGCAACGACACACATTAAATTTAGCGTTAAGCTAAAAAATGGCTTAGTCAAAGCCATAATATCCGGTGAACGTAAAACTGCTACATTCAAATACGCTCTTCTTTAGCAAATAAATACATGCTGGTGGGTTAAAAAACAAGGTCGCAGGAAAGAACAACACTTTAAACCAAGTATTTAGGCTCAAAAGCATAGTCTTTAATTAGGCTAACAGCTGCTTACAAGGGTTGGAAACTTTTTAGGTGGCAGTGTGTTGGAACTTAGTTACCGAATCTAATATTTTCTTATCAATATTTTGATTACCTGATTTACACAGCAGCTGGCACATTCGGACTACTATGTTAATAAACTCTGTGTTAGCCAAAAGGCGTCCTGACATAGTTGTTTATAACTGTTAAGTCCATCCGAAAATGTACTTGTTGGGAAGTTTTCATGTTTTGGAATTGCAGTTGCGCTAATAAAGTGCCACAAAGCGGCTTCGATTTAGGTCTGAAAACTACCCGCTGCTCATTTTTTTGCGACAATGAACAATTGGTTGTGTAATTTTTAGGATAATATGAATTCAGTGAGCACACTTCACTATATCTTTTGGAATATGTTTATGCTTACCAAACAGGTCAGCATCGCTCTAAGTTCCCCCCTATAATCATATGAAGCACACCAATACGAAGGAATGTTTATTAACATCCACAAAAGTATTATGAACCCACAGGCACGGCCACAGGACCATGCTACTTAGTGAGATAAATGTATAAACTAAATCCTCCACGCATTTTGATGCATGGATGAATGAATGCAGAATGAATGAGTACTTGAGGGATGGATACAAGACGGTTGGATACACGAGGGATAGATGCAACAATCAAACCTTCTTATGCTTACCAATCATTTTCGTATTTTTTTGTGCCCTTAATGAGGCTCTATTTCTTTTCTCCTCTTCAACATTTTCCAACATGACAAACGAGGGGGCTCACTCCAAGCCACGACAGTGACTGATTATGCAAATTATTGTGGGCTTCGCTACATTTCATCTTCGTGAGTCTAATTTGCATTTGATTTCACAGATCACTGTCAAATAATACCAATAATTTATTTTTGTTTTTACGACTGAAAGATTATTCACAGAGTAGAGACAAATCCTAATGTACGGCAACGGATGTAGGTACTCTCCTGTCTTTCAATGACGTCGTTGAGCTATTCAACCATGCTCATGACCTTCCAGCGCCTCTTAGGCATTTCCTTTTCCTTATTCGGAGAGCTTATTATGACACTAGGAGAGGCTGAAGTCGCTACTGCATACTATTTGCCTGATTTGTACCCAAATTCTTTGTCCAATTCGGATAGAAAGTCGTAAAATGTAAGTAGAGTCGGCGAAATGTAAAAATTTCAAACGGCAAGATACATCACGCAATTCTTCATTGCACGGCTCGATTGCGTGCTCTCTTTAATACCGCTGTGGCGGTAAGATCACGGTGAGGGGCTTTAGCTTGCGACACGAGGTGTACAAACTATTCCACCGATTTCTTTAATGGTAAGCGACTAAATCTGCAGTTTCAACTCTTTTCTGGGACCCTTAATCCTATCTTCGACCTCAATCTCTTCCCTTCATCACAGTCATGGCTAAAGGTAGCTGGAAGGGTGAAGCGCTCTGAACTTGTCATTTTAATAGCTTTGAGGGGACTTTGACCCTCATGGCGCTTGTTTAAGTCAACTTGGCACCTTGACCTCAGAAAGTGTGAAAGAGGGCGATGCCGTGGAAGTACCACATGCTTTGGCCAGTGACGCTCGTGCCATCTGTAGTAGGTCAGGTGAACGAGGACTTGAAATATGGGCCATGGATATTCTTGTCTACGGCACACTTCTAGTAGAGTCCAAGATGGTAAGGGGTAGGGGAGAATTCGTCTCACCCGTGGTGGTACCTACTTCGTAGCATAGATATCCGTTCTAGCCTTCAGTTGGCCTTACAGCAAGAATGTTCCTGCTACACACTCTCAGATAAGGCGAATCTGATTCTCCAGTTCACATTTTTAACAAAAGAAGTTTCATTAAAACATTTTACAAACTTTACGACAAACCCGGACCCCTGGTATTTCGAGCATTAATAACTTACAGTTTTGCCTCCCACGACGAGGAGGAAGTGGATTCCGCGACGTCCTTCTCTTTCCCACACCCCTCACCCCTCATCCCTCACCCCCTCGCCCTAGTCAAAGGTCAGACCCGTGACAAGTGCCCGTTGGAATACCTGTCTAACCGGTGACTGGCAAGAGACAGACTGGAGCGGCAAATTCACATGAACTTTTGTTATACCATTAAAGTGGAGACAAATTCAGCTACATTTTTCCCTCATTCCAACTTTTGTGCTTCGCCTGTCTACAAAACTCTACACATGCTGAATAGGGTACAACCGGTGGCCTTAGGAGGCCGCTATTGTCCACCCATTCACCAAGGCGTCATTGAGGACTTTAAAATTAGTATTTCTATTTATATTACAATAGAGATCATTGTCAGTGCACTTTTTTGCAACAAAAGGAAGAAAATGCTGCCATGGCGATACTACACTTAGCAGTCGGTGACATGTAGGCGATATAAATAGCCCCAATGGCCGATGCACATGTCGCAGGCCCGCCCATTTCAGACACTGGTAATGAAATCGGTGGGCAAAGGCGGTAGCGAGGTAAATTCGGTGATCAGGAAGTATTTTTTTAAACTAGGTGTCAGGTAACCTCCATGCAAATGCGTAACAAAGAGGCATTTGGCCACCTGAACCTCACTAACTGCCCTCTAATTTGCACCTACTAAGAGATATAAACTGAAGACATGGTTTAGGCGCCACATTACTTCTGCAAAGACAACTAGGTGGAAGCATTTCCATGCTAACCCTCCCCCTCCCCCCTCCAACACCCCACGCCCCACTTCCCACCTACTGCTGCCATTCCACACAACGTCTAGTCTCCACGTTCAGCTCTCACCTCCACAACCACCACTTGGTTGATTTCACCACCTCATGTCTTTTCCTCCCTTCTCATGCCTCAGTTGACCCTCACACACGATGCCACACACCACACCGACAGACAGTCACTCACTCACTCACTCACTCACTCACTCACCTTGCATTGTCCACCGGTCGATGAAGAGTGGCCTGAGGGGTGTCTGAAATGAGTAGTCAGTGTCATCCAACCCTCTACATTCCTCTAAACCTCATATCCACGTGGATGTTGGGTGGGTATGTGGAAAGGTAGTTCAGTCGATCAGTTGGTCGGTCGGTCGGTCGGTCGGTCGGTCGGTCGGTCGGTCGGTCGGTCGGTCGGTCGGTCGGTCGGTCGGTCGGTCGGTCGGTCGGTCGGTCGGTCGGTCGGTCGGTCGGTCGGTCGGTCGGTCGGTCGGTCGGTCGGTCGGTCGGTCGGTCGGTCGGTCGGTCGGTCGGTCGGTCGGTCGGTCGGTCGGTCGGTCGGTCGGTCGGTCGGTCGGTCGGTCGGTCGGTCGGTCGGTCGGTCGGTCGGTCGGTCGGTCGGTCGGTCGGTCGGTCGGTCGGTCGGTCGGTCGGTCGGTCGGTCGGTCGGTCGGTCGGTCGGTCGGTCGGTCGGTCGGTCGGTCGGTCGGTCGGTCGGTCGGTCGGTCGGTCGGTCGGTCGGTCGGTCGGTCGGTCGGTCGGTCGGTCGGTCGGTCGGTCGGTCGGTCGGTCGGTCGGTCGGTCGGTCGGTCGGTCGGTCGGTCGGTCGGTCGGTCGGTCGGTCGGTCGGTCGGTCGGTCGGTCGGTCGGTCGGTCTGACAAGGCAGTGGGACGGCAGTCAGTCGGTGGGTGGGAAGTAGGTGGACAAAGTGAAAAACGGATTCAAATGGGTGGGGACTACGATGTCTGTGCGAAGTCACAAGCGTTTGGTTGACTCGAAAGCCTCACAACCTAATCCGTCTCTCCACTGTTCTTCCCGCCTACCTCTCGTGCACTCCCAGTCTAATCCCTTGCTTTCACAACCGACCGCTTAGTTGACCTCCTATGGAGGATTTTAGCCTCCTCAACACACGACAACTCAACAGTTCCCAGTGTCTCATCAGTGCATGCTCCTGTTCCATCCTAGCCCCCAGCATCCAGCACGTATTGCCCTGCTTTTTTGATGCATGAGCACTACATCACTTCCGTGTGGACAAGCCATCAGCTAGATCGGATCCGATGTTTCCCTCGTCAAATAGCACCTCACGAGACGCGTTGCATGGATGCAAGTAAACAGTGGATAGGAGAGGCACGAATTCGTCGTCGACCTCCTTTCGACTAGTGACTGACTCATCTGGTGATTACAGCCCACTTCCCGTTGCTATTATGCGTTCTCTTTCACAAGCATTGTCACCTCTGCTTTATGAAACAGCCCTACTCTACACTTTAAGGTGTTCCATGCATTCGAATAGCAGGAAAGTAAGCAAGTGATGTGATCCATCTAGCTGCGCTACAAGCGAGGCATATTGTTAAATGGCAGCAAGTTGCAGCACACTAGACCTTGCATCTCGAGATTGCATTTAGACTTGTTGCTCCAATGTGGGTGTGAAGATGGATTCACAACCAGCCAACGATCAATCGTCAACCGATTTCACACATCACCACAGCAGTTTGGATATCCACAAGCCAAATGTCTCCCAGCTTTATTGTGGGGCTTAGCAGCAGCCAGGAGGAGGTATTTCGATTGACTCCCTCGTCTACCCGATGGCCAAAACTACAAGTGACCACGCACACCACGTGATCCTCCTGTCAATCACCACATCCAAATTCACCCTTCTCATTTGCAATTACTCCACCACGCTTTAACACCAACGTCTCCTCTCCACATTTTCACTGAACTCTTTCACTCTTCTTCACATCGTTGCTTCACCATCGACGATGTTTACTTTGACCTTCCCCAACACTCGGGTCGCACAACCGTGACGTGGCCCTGTAATTCATATGTAATCACCTCTCACACTCACTTATAATTTTTCAATGACCTTCACCTCATAGTGACCTCACAATATTAGCATGATGGAAAAAATGAACGCGATTCCCAACACGCTCCAGAGTGTTGGCCGACTTCAAGAACATCGAAGCAGAGACACTCCTCTCCAATTGTAGACATCCCCACCACCAATGGGTGATTCACGATCCTAGTGACAAACGCTAGTGATCAGCCAACGACCCACTACACAGGGTCTCGGCAAAACACTTTAAGATTCAGATGTAAGTTGGAGGTCGGGGAAGTGATTTGAAGGGAACCACACCTCAAGCTCGCATCAAGCAATGTTAGGGGAAGGAAGTGAAGACCACTTCACTGCAAACACCCACACACATCGACAGAGAAGTGACTCCGAAATTGAACTGAACCCACGCTGATCCCACCCCAATTTCCACAGCACAAAGAGGATAAGCAGAGATGGGTTAAAAGCCAGTGCGATTTCGCTTACTTGTCCAAGTGCAAACGAGTGGAAAAAATGGGCTTGGGTGGTTGGGACGATGGCATGGGAATTGAGCTCGAGCATTGCCCTCGGTCATGACAGCCAATTACCCAATACGGCTAAAAGGTACACTACAGTGGCAATTAGGAACTGGTGGGATGTGCATGGTGTCTGATCAACACCTAATCGTTGTAGCAGCGAGGTGAGGATAGACCACGACTCCTGTCCGTAAAACAATGCACCATCAAGTTGCTCGGAGAACAAATAAAATCAAGTACCAAAATACCCCGCTGTTTAGATTCCCTCTCGTTTTCTTCGGTATGGGGAGTTAGCACCTTCCCAAAAACATTTGCAAAATCGGAGTCGTTTGAGAGAATGCAACGGATAAGGCAGCCTTCGTGTTGTTGTGCCAACACAAATTCAGCCTGCTAATGTCCACAAAATAATTCGGGAGTTAATTGCCAAATGCAGCCGCTCAGTATTGTGACCTTCCACCACAAAAAGCGGCCGAACAGTTGGGCAACTAAAAATAGTGCAAATGGTGCTATGATGCACGGCTCTCAAGTGATTGGTTCACGACCAGTCAACGATCCAACAGGTCAAGTCAAGTGGCCCCACTCTGCTTCTACTACGGTGCAAAGGCATCTCGATGCCTTACCACAGTAACAGTCGTTTCTGCGATTCACTGTGGGCCTCAGCAACAGCCAGGTGGAGGTATTTCGATTGACTCCCTCGTCTACCCGATGGCAAAACTACAAGCGACCACGCACACCACGTGATCCTCCTGTCAATCACCACGTCCAAATTCACCCTTCTCGCTTGCAATTACTCCACCACACCTTAACACCAACGTCTCCTCTCCACATTCTCACCATACTCTTTCACTCTCCTTCACATCGTCACTCCACCATCGACGATGTTTGCTTCCACCTTCCCCAACACTCCGGTCGCACTTCCGTTTCGGCCGAATGCATCGCATGCAACAGTCGCTCATCATGTCTCACACCCACAGCTCATCCACACACCAACTTCATGATCTGATACAACGCTGCATTCGTTCACAACGAGACCAGCATCGGTGCTGCCCACCAGCTGCTCACCACCGATTCGCACAACCAGCTCCGGCCACCACGCCACCATCCAACAACCATCGACACTTGGCCTTCATTGCTATGTCACCCTGTTCCTCTCCATCTCCCCTCCCCTCCTCCCCTCCTCCCCTCCACCCATTTCCCCCTTCCCTCATTCCCACCTTCCCCCCTTTCCCCACCAGCACACAACCCTCGGTTCAGTTGCCACGTCTTAAATGAACTGTGGTGGCCAAACCCACCCCCAGTGACGGCTTCCAACATTGCGATCAAATGGTCCACACTTCCAGGTGCTTCAACAAACAGCACAATCCGCCCTGCAACCAAATGGTGTCTACCGGTGCCCAATGACAATTGCAGTGTGAACGCCTAACTTATGCAGTCCTATTTCGCTCCACCTGGCTTTCCCTCAAATGCCATGCGTCGCAGTATGAATGCTATCTACATGCGTCACCATCTCTCTCTCCCTCTCCCTCTCTCTCTGCTTTCCTGCTCCCCCTGCTACTGTCATTGCTTCCTCTTCCACTGCCATCGCTAATTCTATCTAGGAATTTCCACCCCTTTCTACTTCACCGTTTGGATCTTCTTTGCTTTTTTTGTAATCACAGTCACGCATATGTGACGCTTCTGTTTTTGACTAATTTCGCAACTTCTAGGCATATAACAGGTGCCTTTTCCCTTCTTTGCATCAATTCAGCTATTACGAACGGGCCGACTGAGCTTCAACCGCAACCAAACAGATATAGGATGCTTTCCCAAGTTTTGGATGATTACATCCCTAAAGTTCTTTATCTTGCCAATCCGGTAGTGCAAGGGTTCCATCCAGGGAATCTCGATCTCTTCACCCTTGACACCTTGGTAGTAAACGCATTACTTTATATCCTTGTCTTTTTCAAAATCTGAATCAATCTTCCACATCAGCGTTACAAGCAAGTGTGATTGTAGCGGGAAGAGGCTAAGGCGGCACCCTTGGCGTCTACCGCCATCCAAGGTGACGGCTCTCTATCTCGAGGCGATTAGGGCTTCCCCGTTCCAGGAACAGGGTAGCTCACTTCCAGGCCTCTGAAACTTTCATGCATTTGGCGAAGACGCAGTCGCAAAGCAAAGTAAATTCCAGAATTGGTCTACGAAAAGGTGATTGCAGTGGTGAACCACATCAGGAGGTCCTCCCACGTCTCCAGTGTTCTTTTTCCTCTCACTAATAGATTCGCCTGCTAGCTTAAACGGGGTTAAAAAAGGCCATTTCTGTAGTCCAAAGTTTGTTTTTTTTCAATTTTAAGCGGTGAACAACGGGAGGCGTTGTTTACCTGCTAGTGCAAATCAGAACTGCGTAAGTAGAGCGACTTCGTGATGGAAATAGACAACTAGGCGCTTAATTGATGTCGGAAGAAGGGTTGCCTCCCACTTGATTACGTCAGTAGAAGGTGGGAGGAGATAAGGCAAGATCTCATACCTCAGACTGTCATAAAACTTGTCCGTGGAAAGATTTGTACTTTAAGGTGGGCGAAAAGGAGGGATGCACTATCTCATTCTTGTCCTTTTATTCCCCTCCTCCTCCGCATGTGGTCCCACGTGATGGATATCTTTTCATGACATTTGACAAGCACATAGGAGATAGTAGGCAGGCTGTGAAATTAGCTAAGACGGAAGCGGACACGTCTTTGCCTCCTCCTCCTCCTCCTCCTCCTCCTCCTTCTTCCTCTTCCCTTCCCTACCACATTCGACCTGATGATATTTCTGTGATACAAATAGAGGAGCACATTTTGTAAAGTATTTGCTTTTGAGGGGTCGCTCGGTCAGAAGGCCACCACTCTTAGAGGTAGATCGGAAGTGTTTTGTTGACTGTTCGCAGACACCCTCATTTCCTTGCTGATCATCATGTCTTTTTTCCGTTCGTATCGTTTTTCCTACGTTTGATGTTTTGCNCGTTTCCTCCTTGCTTTCGCCTGTTTCTCTTGTCGTCAGACGTCTGACAGGCCATTCAGCTGCGCGTGTGACCTTTGACGAAACGAGACTCAGCTTCCAATCCTTCGTGAGCGGTGAGCTCAAGCATTCCAGAGGTGTGACATTAGCTCCCAGCTCATTGATTGATATCTCGAATCCCAGGGATTCATATATTTTTTATTAACCTTCACTCATAATGCATATTGGAACCGCCGAGAAAGTTATTTTCTCAGCAGGAATCTAAAATTCACAGAAAATGGGACTGATGAGGCTTGAGAAAATTTTGCAAAAGCTTGCGAGAGAGAGCTTCAAAAAAGCTTGGCAGGTAGACAGTAATCAGCACTCAAAATCAGTCATCATTCAGAAGGCAAGAGGTGACTTTCTCGGCTCTAACCCGATCCTGAGTGGTTGACAGGTGAAGAAAAAACAAGAGATCCAATCTAATCGGGGGTCTGTACGGTGGGAAGTGAGGCAGAGCATGGTGATTTGGATGCCGGAAAACCAGAGTGGGATGAGAGAATCAGTTGATGGAACATTGGGAAATACTGCGTTGTCGTGTGTTGAGGAGGCTAAAATCCTCTAGAGGAGGAGGATCACGTGGTGTGCGTGGTCACCTGTAGTTTTGGCCATCGGGTAGACGAGGGAGTCAATCGAAATACCTCCTCCTGGCTGCTGCTGAGGCCCACAATAAAGCTTGGAGACATTTGGCTTGTGGATATTCAAACCGCTGTGGTGATGTGTGAAATCGGTTGATGATTGATCGTTGGCTGGTTGTGAATCCATCTTCACACCCACATTGGAGCAGCAGGTCCAAATGCAATCTCGAGATGCAAGGTCTAGTGTAAAATGCAATCTCGAGATGCAAGGTCTAGTGTGCTGCAACTTGCTGCCATTTAACAATATGCCTCGCTTGTAGCGCAGCTAGATGGATCACATCACTTGCTTACTTTCCTGCTATTCGAATGCATGGAACACCTTAAAGTGTAGAGTAGGGCTGTTTCATAAAGCAGAGGTGACAATGCTTGTGAAAGAGAACGCATAATAGCAACGGGAAGTGGGCTGTAATCACCAGATGAGTCAGTCACTAGTCGAAAGGAGGTCGACGACGAATTCGTGCCTCTCCTATCCACTGTTTACTTGCATCCATGCAACGCGTCTCGTGAGGTGCTATTTGACGAGGGAAACATCGGATCCGATCTAGCTGATGGCTTGTCCACACGGAAGTGATGTAGTGCTCATGCATCAAAACACGGAAGTGATGTAGTGCTCATGCATCAACAAAGCAGGGCAAAACGTGCTAGATGCTGGGGGCCAGGATGGAATAGGAGCATGCACTGATGAGACACTGGGAACTGTTGAGTTGTCGTGTGTTGAGGAGGCTAAAATCCTCCATAGGAGGTCAACTAAGCGGTCGGTTGTGAAAGCAAGGGATTAGACTGGGAGTGCACGAGAGGTAGGCGGGAAGAACAGTGGAGAGACGGATTAGGTAGTGAGGCTTTCGAGTCAACCAAACGCTTGTGACTTCGCACAGACATCGTAGTCCCCACCCATTTGAATCCGTTTTTCACTTTGTCCACCTACTTCCCACCCACCGACTGACTGCCGTCCCACTGCCTTGTCAGACCGACCGACCGACCGACCGACCGACCAACTGATCGACTGAACTACCTTTCCACATACCCACCCAACATCCACGTGGATATGAGGTTTAGAGGAATGTAGAGGGTTGGATGACACTGACTACTCATTTCAGACACCCCTCAGGCCACTCTTCATCGACCGGTGGACAATGCAAGGTGAGTGAGTGAGTGAGTGAGTGAGTGAGTGACTGTCTGTCGGTGTGGTGTGTGGCATCGTGTGTGAGGGTCAACTGAGGCATGAGAAGGGAGGAAAAGACATGAGGTGGTGAAATCAACCAAGTGGTGGTTGTGGAAGTGAGAGCTGAACGTGGAGACTAGACGTTGTGTGGAATGGCAGCAGTAGGTGGGAAGTGGGGTGTGGGAGGTGGAGGGGGAGGGGGAAGGGGTGGGGAGGAATGTGAAGCGAAGCTTGTGACTGACATGAGGGGCAACGCGTTGACTGTGGGAGGGGATTGAATGTGTGGGTGGGTTAGTGTGGTATTGCTCTCATCTAGTTGTCTTTGCAGAAGTAATGTGGCGCCGCAATCAGATCTGCAGCCATAATTCAGCCATAATCCTAGACCGGAGAGCAATTGGCAGGATTTATGTTGGTAAACGTCCCTTCAAAGGAAATTTACATGGCTGTGGAGTCAAAATAAGCCGTAGAAGCTTACAGTATGCAATATGGAACATCGTCAGTGGAGTATCGTTAACTTCTGCCCGTAAATGATTGCATTCAATAGTTGTGTGTACATCGGATGGGAGGACTGTTGAGATTCGGGATTTGGAGGACTGGGAGCATTACCGAAGCGCCTGGGTACCGCTTCTCCCGTCATCGAACAAAGTAAAATTGAATTGCCTCGTCGACACAAAGATCCGCAGTCTCAAAATTCTAAACTTTTACTCCTGCCTGAACAAGGCTACATGCCTGCGACTTCTATCCCTGCAATCTGTTGCCTTGTATGAAGATGTCTGAACTGGTTCAACTGCACTGTTATTTTGATCTTGGTAAGACATAACACCTGAATAGTGTGACCTTTTCCACTCCCAAAAACTCGGTGTTTCTCCTCTCCTTCTTCTTCTTCTTCTTCTTCTTCTTCTTCTTCTTCGCTTTCATCTGTTCTCCTGTCACCAGCCGCCTGGCAGGACATTCTGCTGTGCGTCTGACCTTTGACGAGGCGAGACCTCCCAGCTTTCAATTCTTCGTGGGCGGCGAACTCGCACATTCCAGGTGGAAATTAATGTCACCCAAAATAGCACCTTTTGAAGCAAACCGACATATTCGCCCAGTTGGTTTACAGATTTTTCTCCCCTTTTCAAAGGTAATAATCAATTTTTTAATCCTCTCCCTCCCCCCCCCTTCTCCTTCCTTGAAGGAATGCATGAGGTGGAGGCGGTCCACCTCGCCCTCTTACCAATCTGCACAATTTGCACAATTTTTGTCTTGACGCGGCTATTTTTGCTAAGAAAGATCTCCTTTGTATTTTCTACATCATGTTGTGGTACTGGGATCGTCTTGGCAACAGCTAGATTGGCTGCACATCCTCAAATACTGCAGCAGAAATGTTAAATCCCGGCGGGTTATAAACAACATCCCAAATATGCAAGTATGCGCACTCACGCACTCACGCACTCACGCACTCACGCACACACGCATGCACGCATGCGCACGTAAACACGAGACACACGCACAGACGGCCGAAGGAGAAAGCGTGGATCGATCGATCGCATCAAGAGGGCGCGTACGCACATGCACACGTGCCACGCCTGTCTGTCCACTACAGCGGTACATGTCTGTGATACGATGAAGATGGCTGGTGTGCACCAATGAGCGTGCGCACAGATGTGCGTGTGTAAGCGTATTTGCACGTTCTGTGGCTTGGTGATTGTACTAACGACTCACTGCTGCGTCCCTTCCCTCTTTCCCTGCCTGCCCGCCTGCTAGCCTGGTCGTTTGCTGCTCCGCTCGTTTGTTCACACTGCCGCTCGGCGTCTCTCTCTCTCTCTCTCTCCCCTACTCCAGCATACATCACTCTCTCTCTCTCTCGCCCTCACTCTCTACCTCACGGACTTTCCATGCTCTGCTGGATCTAATCGAGTGGATTTACTTCCATTCACCTCCGCCTCCTCTTCCTGATATGCCACTTTGGGAAATCGCTGGTCGACAGGCTTAGAGAGGATCAGAGGTCTTGGTGAGTGGTATCCGCCTCACCCCTTTAATTCGATTTCAGTAAGGCCGCTAATGGCTATGCATTTCTTGGTCCCTTAGTACCTCTCTTGTACTGTGCCTTGAACAACACTAACTTAATCCTGTAAGTCTACATAACGAACAAGTTTATCCTTATTATGCCGGTCCTAAAACGATGAAATTTGCTTTAAGAAGTGGCAGCCACCATATACTTTCCACACTCTTACCAATGCCTTAACCGAGTGTAGTGTGTCCCTTTTCATTAATGCTCCTTCAAAAATGATCCCAGAGGTGCTTATCTGTTCGTAGATGACATCAAATTGCAAGATAATTTTCCTTATTACTTAAAGCACCTCAAAAGGCATAAAAAGGACATAATTATCCGCATTTCTGGAGACCATCCTACATGCTTTGATGTTTTAACCTCAACCGGTCCGTTTGCTACACATGCTTAAAGCCCAAAACACACATAAACATATCCGTAAACAATTTGTACTGATAGGAAAATTGGGGCGTCACATATGCTTGACGCTGGTAGTATGTGTAAACGCAAGTTCGTTAAGCATGTTTTCGTGTTAGTTTAATAATCTGCCGTAGTTAGGTTGGGCTTCCACAATCATGGTCAGATAACGGCCAAATATCGGACAATTATGAAGAAGATGTTTTGTTATCTGATAAAGCTCTGAACTAACTCACTTGGAGTTTACTTAACAATCGATTTTACTTTGACACTCACAAAGATTTTTTTGATAGTCCTTCAACAATTATGATAAATGTTGGTGATTAGTAGATGTCCTGTCATTTGGAGTTGGTGGAAAACAGATTGTGTGTCTAACAAATCAATCTGCATCCCCATTCTGCTATTCATCAACAATGCGGGAAGGCTTTGACCCTGAAAATGGTGCCTTTTGGAAGAAGCCACTTGGATTGGCATTTTAAGCCAAAAACCCATACGCGCATGTATCGATGCAGGTGAAATTGGCCGTGGGATTGAGCTAAACCCAAACAAAATCCATCTGAACGCCCACGATAAAGGGAGGATGAATAAAAGATAAATAAAAAGGGCAATTCAATTACGCCCACTCCCTTCGAGTCCGAAATGGGGGAAGAGTGGCATTGGACCCCCAGTTTCTCTACACGTTAATAGGATGGGAGGAAATAAGGTTATCTCCTACGAATTCTAAGTTGTTTTGCAATGATTTGGGATTTCCCTAAGTCAGTTCGTATGTCATTGAAGTAGGACATGTACTTCTTGCCAGTTTATGATGAGTAAGTGCACCAAATTGTGCGACCCAAACAGATTAGTTCCATTTTTAAAAAAAAGTATGTAGGCGTGGGATGCTTTCCCATTATGAGGATAACTACGTGACTTAAAAGGATTGTAATCATCATCATCATAACAGGAGAAAATCCTGTCTGTTATTCTTGGTTTTAATTACAGTCACGGCCTGTGGCATATTAGCGAGGTGCTGGGCTGGGTGAGAAAACCAGGAAGTCACATATGCGTGGCACTGGTAGCGAAAATGATACGAATATACAAATGGTGCAAATGAGAAAGTGGAGAGTAAACGAAGGTTTCTAGTGATGGCAGTGGGAGAGGAAGCAATGACAGTAGCAGGAGAAGCAGGAAAGCAGAGAGAGAGAGAGGGAGAGAGAGATGGTGACGCATGTAGATAGCATTCACACTGCGACGCATGGCATTTGAGGGAAAGCCAGGTGGAGCGAAATAAGGCTGCATAAGTTAGGCGTTCACACTGCAATTGTCATTGGGCACCGGTAGACACCATTTGGTTGCAGGGCGGATTGTGCTGTTTGTTGAAGCACCTGGAAGTGTGGACCATTTGATCGCAATGTTGGAAGCCGTCACTGGGGGTGGGTTTGGCCACCACAGTTCATTTAAGACGTGGCAACTGAATCGAGGGTTGTGTGCTGGTGGGGAAAGGGGGGAAGGTGGGAATGAGGGAAGGGGGAAATGGGTGGAGGGGAGGAGGGGAGGAGGGGAGGGGAGATGGAGAGGAACAGGGTGACATAGCAATGAAGGCCAAGTGTCGATGGTTGTTGGATGGTGGCGTGGTGGCCGGAGCTGGTTGTGCGAATCGGTGGTGAGCAGCTGGTGGGCAGCACCGATGCTGGTCTCGTTGTGAACGAATGCAGCGTTGTATCAGATCATGAAGTTGGTGTGTGGATGAGCTGTGGGTGTGAGACATGATGAGCGACTGTTGCATGCGATGCATTCGGCCGAAACGGAAGTGCGACCGGAGTGTTGGGGAAGGTGGAAGCAGACGTCGTCGATGGTGGAGTGACGATGTGAAGGAGAGTGAAAGAGTATGGTGAGAATGTGGAGAGGAGACGTTGGTGTTAAGGTGTGGTGGAGTAATTGCAAGCGAGAAGGGTGAATTTGGACGTGGTGATTGACAGGAGGATCACGTGGTGTGCGTGGTCACTTGTAGTTTTGGCCATCGGGTAGACGAAGGAGTCAATCGAAATACCTCCACCTGGCTGTTGCTGAGGCCCACAGTGAATCGCAGAAACGACTGTTACTGTGGTAAGGCATCGAGATGCCTTTGCACCGTAGTAGAAGCAGAGTGGGGCCACTTGACTTGACCTGTTGGATCGTTGACTGGTCGTGAACCAATCACTTGAGAGCCGTGCATCATAGCACCATTTGCACTATTTTTAGTTGCCCAACTGTTCGGCCGCTTTTTGTGGTGGAAGGTCACAATACTGAGCGGCTGCATTTGGCAATTAACTCCCGAATTATTTTGTGGACATTAGCAGGCTGAATTTGTGTTGGCACAACAACACGAAGGCTGCCTTATCCGTTGCATTCTCTCAAACGACTCCGATTTTGCAAATGTTTTTGGAAAGGTGCTAACTCCCCATACCGAAGAAAACGAGAGGGAATCTAAACAGCGGGGTATTTTGGTACTTGATTTTATTTGTTCTCCGAGCAACTTGATGGTGCATTGTTTTACGGACAGGAGTCGTGGTCTATCCTCACCTCGCTGCTACAACGATTAGGTGTTGATCAGACACCATGCACATCCCACCAGTTCCTAATTGCCACTGTAGTGTACCTTTTAGCCGTATTGGGTAATTGGCTGTCATGACCGAGGGCAATGCTCGAGCCCAATTCCCATGCCATCGTCCCAACCACCCAAGCCCATTTTTTCCACTCGTTTGCACTTGGACAAGTAAGCGAAATCGCACTGGCTTTTAACCCATCTCTGCTTATCCTCTTTGTGCTGTGGAAATTGGGGTGGGATCAGCGTGGGTTCAGTTCAATTTCGGAGTCACTTCTCTGTCGATGTGTGTGGGTGTTTGCAGTGAAGTGGTCTTCACTTCCTTCCCCTAACATTGCTTGATGCGAGCTTGAGGTGTGGTTCCCTTCAAATCACTTCCCCGACCTCCAACTTACATCTGAATCTTAAAGTGTTTTGCCGAGACCCTGTGTAGTGGGTCGTTGGCTGATCACTAGCGTTTGTCACTAGGATCGTGAATCACCCATTGGTGGTGGGGATGTCTACAATTGGAGAGGAGTGTCTCTGCTTCGATGTTCTTGAAGTCGGCCAACACTCTGGAGCGTGTTGGGAATCGCGTTCATTTTTTCCATCATGCTAATATTGTGAGGTCACTATGAGGTGAAGGTCATTGAAAACTTATAAGTGAGTGTGAGAGGTGATTACATATGAATTACAAGGCCACGTCACTCTAGCTACCGGCTAGGTGGACTGATCGTGGGCAGTAAGGAGCTTCGTTCTGACGTTTTTAGCTTTTCAAAAATCGTCGAAAATTGTGGTAATGCAGCAGCTTCTAAAGCAAAAGTTTTTAAAACTGTTATTTAAGGTTTCTACGAGCAATTTTTTCTACAGATTTCCAAAGCTCCAGCATTCTTCCCATTTTTTCTAAACCATTATCTTAGGTCTCAATCACGCGTCGCATTCTAGTAAAGCAACGGTGTCTGTGGCTAGAATTTTTCGATTTCGGAAACACAGTATCTTCAAAGCTGTTGTGATGCTAAAAGAACTTCTTTAAAGGCCTAAAATCGCAGCATCGTTAGTTTTCCTTTTACTTGGTACGAGTGCCACCCAACATGAAGTCATTCGAGACATTCCTCTTCCTGAAGGGAATTTTTGAGGAAGTTGAGACCTCATTTCTTGCTGAAGAAATACGGACCTAGCAGGAATGATGGCCTGTGTGGGAAATACCTTCGCATCATATTTGTAGTAGGTAGCTGGGGAAGGAACACAATTAGACCCAATGCAATGCAAGTCCTCGGAGGAAACTTAACTATTAGACATTTTATTGTCGGGTAAAAACAGAAAAAAGTGAGGCTTAAATACAAATATCCCTCTTCCAGATGGCGAGCGGTCCATTGGTCTTCATCCACCCTGCGATTGAGGAGGGCTCCACGAACTCACCCTCCTCCGGCCATAATAAATCGGAGGGTGTAGTGCTGCAACGTATGGGTGATGACTACTTCTATTGGAATGCCTCCACGCCTTCCAACCAGTCAAAACAACAGGCCACTGCCTCCTCCACTTGGGATCTCTCCGCCGATCACCTCCTCTCCGCAGATTGGTTCAACTCGCCTCGAGGTCACTCTGACCCGAATTTGCAGTACGTCCCTACATTGACAGCAGTCATTAGTTGTCATAACTACGTTAGCTTCAACCCTCTCACATCGGTGGAACTTTTTATTCCAAAATAAGTGCTGCATCCAGAGCACGGCCCTGGCGTTTCAGATGTCAGTCACTAGGGCTCCCTCTGTAATGCAATGAGTGTTTAATAATCGTTAAAATCAGAGTGATCGTCAAAAGTGGAAGCGACTTCAATATCGAAGACCCAAATGGGATACGAAATTTTTGATCATTTGGACAGGCTTGGTTTACTGCTGGCGAGTTCCCTGAGGACGTGAATAGATGTGTGTGGGGCTAAATAGGGCTCTGCCAAAAATATAATTGAACACCATGGTGACTGAGAGCTGCGGAGGCTGGAACAGCCTAGGCAATTAAACCCCCAGCTCAAATAAATATCCCTCTGATGTCCTTTTACAGAGCTCACTTTTCCATTGCTACATGGCAAAGTAATTTGGGAAACTAAGTACGTGAATAAGCCTCCTTTGAAAGCAAACACGTATTTATTTAAAGTTGCAATTTATAGACACAAAAGTCGGTATTCTTTATGGATGGTGGTACACTGCATCGCTTTTATGAGGTATAATAGAACAATTACCCTTTTAAGGGCATCATAGTCTCTCGGCTTTTCCCTCCCTCCCTTCCTCCCTCCCTCCCTCCCTCGCCTGCCTAGAGGTGGATGACTAGAGTCATGAGTGGTTAAATGATGGGAGTATAAAAATAGCCGGGGCCTGATGCAGTTAAGCTCCGCCGCAGCTTATACGCCTACAAAGTACCTTCCTTTTCCTCACCCCTCCCTCCCTCCCTCCTTCCCTCCCTCCCCTGCCCTCCCGACTCCTCGGACTAAATTTAGCTCAACCAATCAGAGCATCATCATCCACTGCCTCCGCCATGAGCATGGGCAGCTGCCGTGTATACTCTCTGCCTTGTAGGAAAAATCCCTCGTCTTGCTTCTCCGCGGAGCTCACCTTCAACAACTGTATGTGCAGCTCCTCAGCCAATTCCTCCTCTGCCATCGGTCCGACCTCCTGTTCTCCCACTCCTCCCTCCACCGGCACCACTACGATGGCGCCTAATGGCCATTGGATGTTACCATGGCAACCAAGTCAACGACCTTCACAAGGCCTCAACAATGAGGAGGACTTCTTCAACTCCAGTTCCTTCTTTGCCAACGTCGATAGTACAGCAACCACCATTGTGAATAACCGCGGAGGATTTTTCCCCCCACCACCCGTACCAACAGCACCGCCACCACCGTCCACACGATTGACTGCCAATCCCTTTGAAGGAGCACCTTTTCTGCGACAAGTCTCCGGCAAGACACCTCCATCGACTACGTGTCTCCCTGGAGGCAACGGGTCCTCCTCTACCCCCACCACAGCTGCAGGTAATCGAATAACTTCCACCAACTCTGTGCAAGCGGCGGTCTTCCCTCGACGCGATGGAACAATCTCGCAGTTGAATCGGCGCTCTTCTGCCACCGAATGTGTAAACAAACCAGTTCGCCCCTCCTCCGACACAAATGTCATCTCTCTCACCGACAATCCTGGTGCTCCCATGCTGAAGACGGATAGCACTCTCTCATTGGACACGGATGCGCGTACGAGGGCTTGCTGCTTTTGCTGGTGCTGTTGCTGCTCCTGCTCATGGTAAGTTCAACCACACATGGAAGAGGAGAAGTTCAATTCAACGAGAGGTAGGTGAACCAACCTACCAGGTGGTCTCGGTACAGAAAGATTTGTCATTTCAGCTGACTCATCCCAGGACGGCTGAAAACGATGTGCCTCGTGAACGCGTCAGTCAGGTGTCAGGGCTAGGGTAGGCGTCCTACGTGCTAGCTGGAAGCGTTGGGAGTCGCAGACGAATAGTGAACCGTCTAACTGGGGCTAAGGATCCCATCGTTGTTGTGGACACGAATAGGATTCCGCAACTTTGGGTTGGTTGTGTATAGAGCTCCCGCATCATTCCATTTTATGTCTTCCTCGACCTGAATGCTGTCCGTGGTGTTACCTTAACTTCTGGGGAGAAGGAGGGGAGGAGGGGGAAGGGGATTTAATGAGTCTAGGTGATATAAAAGCGTCACTGCCTTTTCCTCGTTGCAGCGTGCGTGTAAGACCTCCTCTCGAGACGAGCAAACGATCAACGCACAGTCTAGACGATCCCCATCGAACGGAAACCCAACTCCTGGAGCTACGGTATGTGGCCGTTGCGCTGCTTTTTTTTGACAGAAGAAGATGTGGGAAACTTTTAGGTTTTGCTCCCCCTCCCTAGGCCAAGTGACCTTTCAGGTCACTAGGCTACTAGTAAATCAAATGCATATGATTAATTTGCCTTCACTAATCACACTGGCGTGGTGTTCAACCCTCCAGACGAAGTTATCACATTTTTTTTTGTTCCCTTCCCCCCAGAACCACGTATGAGGACGTTCTTTCGTGGTCTGAGTCGTTTGACACCCTCATGAAGTGCTTCACTTCTCCGGACGGTACAGGTAAGATGAATGTGGCCACTGAGGTCCATGCTTGACGTAAATGGGGGGGTACAAGTGAACCAGGTAATGTTCTTGTGTCTGTCTATGTTTCAGTGGCTCAGAAGGCCTTTCGAGAGTTCCTGCGGTCGGAGTATAGCGAGGAGAATATCCTCTTTTGGTTGGCTTGTGAGGAGCTCAAGCAGGAGACCAAACCCGAGGCGGTGGAGGAGAAGGCGCGACTCATCTATGAGGACTACATCTCCATTCTCTCACCCAAGGAGGTCTGTTCCCTCTCCTTAGTCTTTGCCAGTGGATGCATGGCTAGGTTCGTTGAAATGTCCACTGGTGGGTCATTGTAGGTGAGTCTGGACTCGCGGGTTCGTGAGATGATCAACACGAACATGACCCAGCCCACACCGCACACCTTTGACGAGGCCCAACTGCAGATCTACACCCTGATGCAGCGCGACTCCTACCCTCGATTTATCAACTCGAGGATCTACAAGGACCTGCTTGCCATGACAAAAGGCGACAGCTCCTAGGATATTATTTCTATCCTTCCAGTTTGTACATTCAATCCACCACCGCCACCACCTCTTCCTCCGCCTCCACCGCCAGGCTGGCTCTGGTGACTCAAAACCACCCTACTTGTTATAAATCAGTAGACAATTTATTTTACTTGGTGTCTTCGCTAATGATGATTCCAAATTATTGTGATAGTTGTCCTGCCAATGACAACCTCAAACTTCCACCTTCTTTCACTTTCACTCCCTCGCTCTTGTCTTCTTTTACATGGCGTGGCCATTTTAAGCGGCTGTGCATATTTTCCAGAGAAAAAAAGAAAACAAATTAACCTCAACAACCCTCTACCCTACCATCGTGGAACTCTTGTCTCGCCCTTTTGCCGCAATAGTCAACATTTTCCTCACACCGACACTGTAAGTACGAGTAATAAAACTGCTAGCCTCAGTGTGTTCTTCATTTCCTTCCTCTGAAGATGTGGAAGCGACCAAATTGAATCGCGTCTAATGCCTGCTACAGTTTCTTCATTTTCCTCCAAGACGAATGAAGCCCAGAGAGGCTATGCGGCTTACAATAATGCCTGGCTCTGGCGTAAAATGTCACAATGAAGACCACTGGAGAATTACGTCGAAAACGACTAGTTAAAAGGTCACCGCATGGATAAAAGGGATCAGCTATGTAAGTCTTCAAGTAATCACAGTTTCGGCCACCATCCTGACCTTCCGTCCATGTCAATAGGCATAATCCAGTCCTCTATTTTCCTATGCTCTCTTCCGTCTTCAAAGAAGATTTGAAGTGTCACAGCACGGTACACGATTATGCAGGCCTTCCCAGTCTCCAGCGCATCACGATTGACAACCAAAATAGAGCAAGTAGCAATTATTCAAACCAAGGTTCTACGCATCTGTACAGTCGTCTGGGGGCCAAAGTAGAAAGGAAGAAGTGGAAGGGGAGTGCTGCTACTCAGCGCACCTTAACGTTGAGATGCGCTTCAGCGAGTCTACCGATCTCTTGATGCAGAGGGCGCACCTCCTGCATGGTGAGAGTACGACTGTGGTCCCTGTAAACAATGCGATAGCAGTAGCTCACTCGGCCGTTCGCCTTGTCCTCGAACCGGTCAATCTGTGTTACCTGAGAGGGGAAAGGGCAATTAAGCATGCCTTCCTACGCCAACATCATGCTACATACGTTGACAGGTACCCGGAGATTAAATTAACTGTTGTCAAGTCTTTTGCCTACGACTAAACCGGTTTGTTGGTTGGTACAGACATTAGTGTCATCCAGTCGACAGGTAATCTGGGCTGTGATGGTCGACTTTCTCTCGAAGTCTTGGTAGTGAACGTGCTAAATTATCCACAAACCAGAGTAACCCATCAGAACACGCAAAATGGGATAAGGTAGCCTTTACTTGGGCTAGAAGGTCATCGCATGGCACGACATATGGCACCAGCCATATGGACTGCCTCAATCCAGTTGCTTCTACGTTCCAGAATTTCGAGAGCCTTCTCGTCACTCCCGACCACGTAAGCCTTCGACCAACAGACACTTACTACACCATTGAGCACACCGTGCGCTTTTGGTGGTGTTTTCCGTTGTAACGACATCGACGCTCTACAGTGCCCCGCATTTTATCAGTTGGAAGGGATTCACCTCTTTACCGAAAAGGAGGTTCGTCACTAGTAGGGCGAATAGGGTGGCATTCAACGTCTTTTTCTAACTTCCAGCTGTTCAATGGACACAGATGGAAAAAAAGGTGATTGTAGAAGACTTTTAGTGGTTAATACCTCCAAAAATGCAGTCCAATTGGCAAAACGCACACTTGAGATCCGAGGGAAAACTTGACCAAAACAGTCCAGATACTTTATTGCTCTACTACAATCCTCAACACTTTCACCTCCGGACCAACGAATTCCTCGAATCAGAGAGACTCATGGTCCATAAAAATTTAGGGGGACAAGCAATGCAAGACAGTAAATGTCTCGAATACTTCTTGAGTTCCAACAATGACTAACTAGCTGGACTTGCGTAGCAATCCACATCTGTCTCGCCGATACGGCCACCTTTGAACATTTCAACCAATTTATAGAAAATTTAGCGAGAGCCTGTACACATTTTCTCCTTCCAATTTAATAGCTCGGTGACTGACCTGCTCGACAAGATCACCGACCACACCTCTGACAAGTTCAAAGAAGTCGCGCTCAAACTCCAGATGATGATCAGGCGCGGCATAGGGCAGCCAGAAGGAGATGTCCAGAGTGCACGGAGGAAATACACTTACTGGCTACAAGCGAGAGAGAGGAGAACTCGGTCAGTCCACTGGAAAACACCAAGCACAACTATGAGGAGCGTTTAAGATAAATTGCAGCTTTCAAACCTGGGAGGGGACAGGGCAGGTTTCAGGGAATGAGAGCCAACATATTCAACCTTCGATGTAGTTGGACCTGTATACACACCTGACCACGTTTAACTTATGCCTGTGAAGGCTCTGCCAGCCTCGCTCCGGCTCAGTACCCGCCGTGGGCTACCACTTCGGGATTGTCCATTTTCACAGGGAGCAAATAAATTTATGGTCACTGGTGCCTGAGCCCTTAATTAACGACCCGTCTACAACAATGGGCAGCAAAAGGGGGCCCCACAGTGAAATATGAAGTCTTGACTTATTATTAACGACTCTTCCATCTTCTATGATAATCGAATGTCATAAATTGTGCTTTGAGATTTCAAGTCAAACATGGCGGGAAAGATTAGTCATTCCGGGAAGATAACCATGCTTGGTGTAGATTTGGTAAATGAAAGACCCTACCTTGTAGGTGATGGGTTCGTTGATATTCGTAACTTTAAATTGATGTAAAAAGCCCGGATCCTTGGACCAGAACAGTCGGATGTCCGGAATACTGTACAGCTTCATGGCCCATCGCTCCAGCCCTAGCCCGAAAGCGTAGCCCACCCTATTCGTCACCCCACCTGACAAGGTTGAGGAAAAGCTGACGGTTGAAGTGCACGTGAGTACCAAGAACGGCCAACAATGGGGACTAACTATGGTCCAGAATCTCCTGGCGCAGGATGCCACAGCCTAGCATCTCTGTCCAGCCGTCGGAAGCGGCCCCTGTCATCACGTCTGTCTGGATTTCCAACTCCCACGAAGGATGTGTGAAAGGGAAATACGCCGGTACCCATCGCATCGGTACATCTGTTGGAAAAAGTATCGTTGGTTTGAAGAAACCAAGTCGAGACTACTCACTCACCCTTGCCGAAGAGATGAACAGCAAGCTCCTCTAATACGCACTTCAGCTGGAACTCTATGCAATAGGCGGTCTCAAGGGTATGACGAGGCTGCCTGCCAGGAGGAAGCTCAGATGAGGGCACGGCAGCAGAAATCGGTTGCAGGACCTTCGGTGTTGAATGCTCAAAGAGTTTAAGACATCCACTAGGATCCACTGTGTCCTTGAACAGCTGGAAGTGAAAAAGAGTCGGTGAATACCACCACACCCGCCTTATCAGTGACGAACCTCCTTTGCGGAGAAGAGGCGAACTCCTTCCAGCTGATGAAATGCGGGATAGTGTAGAGCATCAATATCGTCCCGACGGTAGACATCACCAATGGTAACAAAAGCGTTGAGGCCGGACCTCATGAGTTCCATCTCGTGTGCTGATGTGTGGCTACGAAGCACGGTGTGCTCATTGATATAGTAAGTGTCTGTTGGCCGACGGCTTACGTGGTCGGGGGTGACGAGAAGGCTATCGAAGTTCTGGAACGTGGACACAACTGGACTAAGGGAATCATGCACGGAAAAGAGAGGATGAGAAGTGCCGATTCCCTCCGCCTTTTGATGTGCCGGACGCTGAAAAAGGTAAGCTGTTAAATTACTACGTGAAATAAATGAAAGAACTTCATGGATAATAAGGTTACCTTGTTTATAAATTCCGTAATCCGACGTTTGAGCAGCCACAAAGGATGGTATTCTTGGTTATGCAGGTTCCGTGAAGTGAGATCAAGGATTTTGGGAGATACGTTAAACCAGGAGTCAGTTTCGTATGTCTTGCCCTGGATTAAAACCTCCTTCTTCGGGTTATTTAAAGGCAGTGAAGCGGAAAAGTAGCACCTTTTCTGAAAATGCAAAACAAAAAGGCCCAGATAGGAATAGAAGGCGACAAAGAAACTACGGATTTGCAAAACAACTCACATATAGAGCAGAAATATGATTCCGAGGAAGACATAATCGCGGGATTTTCACCATTAGGCTAAAAACACGTATAAGGTAATAAATGTAGTTAGAGTTGCAGAAACAACAAACCAAATGCAATTTTTTACAAAGAAATCCCATGTTAGATCATTTACGAAGGGCTGTGAAGACATTTCAACAACCGAATCAGTGCAACAGACCAAGACTACCTAGCCGAAAACCACACACCACCCGCAGTGCAACCACCGGGACTTCGAAAATGCGCTCTCTTATAGCATATGAAATAAACTTTAGCTATGTCTTGGTACTCAATTTCGTGTTTCAATAAAGGGTTTCAACATATGCTTTGGGGGTTATTTTGCGTGAGACATGTTGGGGAAGAAATCTGACCACTTTAAATGTCTGCAGTAAACGCAGACGGGGCGATTTCCCAAGTGATATGGCTACCCAATTCCGCAATTTAAAGTTTAGGTTGCGCATTGTGCTTTCAAAAAAGTCGGCTGTATACTACAGGCTGACATTCACTGGTCTTCATGCATACCTCCGCTTACCTGTTTTGCAGTGTTTACTGCTTCTGACGATGACTCCGGAAGACCGTTTCATGTGCGAGCAAGACAATAAACTATGTGTTCACGTTTTAATATTTTAAGTGTCAAATTATTAGAAAACCTATGTAGTCAGTGAATTATTGGTATAATTTTAGACCCAGAGATTGTTTTTAATATGCTATCCCACATAACCTTGGACCTGTATCCAATCCTTAAAGTGTTACAGCAAATTTGAGACGAGTGTCTAATCAATGTCATCTAAATTTATTTGTTTGATTGATGCTAACATTGAGAAGATTTCTGATGTTCCACTTAGTGACCACATTGAAACCCTCAATTTGCATTTTAATAAGATACGCCTCATTGGACCTGGTGTTTTCCCAACTTCACTAATTAATTTGGACTTATCATCGAATTTCATAACAACGTTTTGTTGCGATGTGAACCTTCGGAACCTTAAACGGTTAAACCTAAGTGCGAACAGCATCAGAGCTGTCAAAAATCTCAAGTATTTGAGGTAATGAATCACTATATCTCATAATTCAGGGCCTTCTTTTGCTCAGATAGAGCATACTCAGAGGCTATCTCATTGTGTTAATGATGCTAATTTAGTCGTCATAAGAGCTTAACTAATCGGTGCGTTATGTTGCAACTTTCATACATACGAATTAGCTCTAGACGTTTATTAAATATGCTGTTATCTGCCCCTTCCACCTACTCTCAATGACCCTTTGACATATTTTAAGCTCTCTAGTTCACTTGGACTTATCTTACAACCAAGTGACGGATCTCTCCGACTTACGTGGAATTTATGACCATCCACTGTCGTATTTGGATGTTCGTGGCAATAGGCTAGCATCAGTGGACGATCTGATAACGGATTTATCGGAATTTAAGCACCTCAAAGATCTCTTAGTGTCTGATGAACCGCTGACAGCAGATGATAATCCTATTTGCACCCTTGTGGATTTCAGAATGAGCCTATTTAATGGATTGCCTCAAATCCGAATAGTCGACTCTTATTCCCGCGAAGTCTCCATAAAAGCCCCCTCAACCGTGGAAACAGGTAATTTAATCAATCCAAACGAGGAGAAGATGGTTCTGCCTACTTTATTTTTTACATTGTTCATTTCAGGTTGTACGTTTTTGGGCGACTATGGTATACGAGACAAGGTACACCGACTTTGCGAATTTACATCTGCCTTCGTTCAGCAACACTATGCATTATACTACCTCCCTCCCCTTTTTACCGCTGTCTTTAAGGCGAAATCTTCTTGTGGCGTTCAAACAGAGAGTGAGAGTGGACTCCATACGATGAATTCGCCTTCATCCAAAACGGTTCGACACGCATCGGTCCAAGTTAGTGTTGACAAACGGGAGAAACGAAAATTGGCACTACAGTTGGCCAAGGTGCTAATGCAAGCATAGTTTTCAATCTTCTCTGAGGTTTTGTAATTTTTGTGATAGTTAGTGGACCAGTGTGCTGCAATGCTCTGGATTTAACTTCCTGTCAACCCAGTGAGTTCTAGAGTTTTGAGATTTTTTCGTGTGCTCGTTAATCTTATTTGTAAGGTTGGCTCTACCCCAGATTAGATTAAATGCTACCACCCACGAGTAGAGGGATTTGTAGAACTTACATGTGACTGATTGAGAAGGAGTAGCATTTACCTTTTTAGATAACAACAGAACTGAACCTGGAACGTAGCCTTAGGGCTAAATCAGAAACGTTTCAAGAGTGTATCATAAATAAGCTAAAGGATCTGGGAGAGAGAAGTACGCTGTTGATTTAATTTACTTGGAAATTCTACATAATTTGATAACGTAACTTTCCTCTCAAATCTTACAGACAACCAAAATTGTGATCTTGCTATGGAAAACCTTAAACTGAAGGAACAGCTTGATGCGGAAACTCGAAACCAAAGTCTTCTAGAAAATCGGTTAAAGAAAATCTTTGTGAGTTTGTCCTGGCAGCAGGGAAGTGGTTTTACATAACAAACTTTGTCGGTAGGATAAAACCCATCCCAAGGTAGCCAACCTCCTTCACTTCACTTCTGCATGCATTCGATACCTTTATGGGCCCCTTTTTCCATTTCGATGGAACCTGGTTTTTTCACACGTAGTGATGTAAACTAGAGAATGATGATTAGGATCGTCACTGACGTTGACAACATGTATGTATGAGCAATCAACCGCGCTTGGACCTCCTTTTATGGATTGAAACGTAGTTACTGGTTCACAGGAAGTGAGCCGACAACGCTGAATGGCAATAGGTGGCACTTGACACTTATCACTGCCTGTAGAGAAGCAGTAGCTGTTAATTGTCGTTGAAACTGAGACCCGGTTTATTTTAAATAGCCGCATATTTGGGGTACTAATTCATGTCTTAGCTCTCCTACCTACCAGATAGTAAATTCTTTTTCTTTATTGTTCAAGACACAAATGCAGAACAACATTCAAAGCTTTGACGAGGTAGTCACTCTGAGCATGGATTACAGTCGTCTCCATTCAGATGAAATAGCCCATCTAGAGGCCGAAATGGTCGCTCGTGAATCCACGGTGAGCTGACGGATTCGGGATGGATTTTCTTTAGCAGCCCTGTAAAAATGTTTCTTTTTTTTTAGTTGAGAAAGTCCTTACGGAGGGCAGAAAACCAGAAAGTGACGAGGCTAGTCCAAGATCGAGTCGTACGAGCCTGTGAGGAGGTGCGAAGACAGGCTGATAGAGAGTAGGTCGTCAGGTCTCACGCATTTCAGCGTATGGTTTGTGCTACTCATTTCCCCAGCAGAATTGGTGGCTTTCACCTCCATGTAGAGGTTGTAGGTGCGAACGTGCTAATTTATCATCACCAACTGCCCTTGGTGGGATAATCTCCCATTTTCGTGGCAAAAGAAGCCATAATTATCTGCAAAGACTAGAGATTGTTCATAAACTTAATTCACCTGTCCTTGACTAATTCATCCTTGACGGTATTCTTCTCCTCCAGACCGTTCCTGCGAGACAATCGCCATTGTTTGGAGACTATTGTGATAAAAATGACAAAATGGGTTATTCTGCGCTGCTATGATTGGTCTTGTTTGCTATTCTGGGAGGAACTGATCCATGAAATAGTTTTTTTTTGTCCCAAATTTACAGACTAGAAGCTGCTCAGGAGAGGTACTCTCAATTGGAGGCCGAATTCCGATTCGCCCTTCACTCTGAAAGCCAGCGCTACAATCAGGTGAGCACTTCGAAGACCAAACACTTTTATCAATGAAGATCGCGTTTCAAAGAATGCTATCATCTTAATTTTAGGTGTTCACACGTGCTACGACCGCGGAGAAGACGTTGCAAGAAGAAGGAAAGAAACTCCGCATTGCAAAGGAGAATTTGAAATTAGCGGCAGCCTTAGTCAGCACTTTGAAAAAGGTAGGGAGTTTCAGCCATCGGTAAATTCGCATTTGTTGAAGGCATGGTATGCAAAATAGACTTAAAGGCTCGAATCAGAAGAAGTTGTGTAGCTCTCTGAAACATAATACCAGATCAGAAGGGCTTGACATCCGAAGGCCAGAACGCTTTGGAAAGGTACAATGGCGGAGCCCCCATGCGGCCTCTTACGAGTACCTAAAGTTAAGCAATCAACACATTATGTAGTCTTTCGCCTTCTTTGAACGTCGTCTCCGGCCAACCTCCCGCGCCAACCACCCACTCGCCCACGAGCCAATCGTGCCAGTCATACAAGTTCCATTCAGCTGAGAAGATACTTGACCGCAACGTCACTGAGCTCTGCTGACCATTTTACTGAATCCGGACTGCTGTCATGTGTTAGAAATGCACTAGGCGGACGAAGGAATCTGCCAATTTCCACTCATCCATACACAGGTCTAAAAGTAGGGCCACTTCATTAACACCTCCATACAGCCACCGTAGATTGCTCCGTAGCGCAATCCTTCCAGGTGGTTCACGACCAGTGTTGCTTCAGCTGTTAATAGCTTTCCTGCAGAATTTGAGACTGAAACATTTGTCAAAGATTGACGTCATTTTCAGACCTTCTGTTAGTGATCGTTACAGATCCTCGTATTCGCAGCAAAATGCACTTCCACCGCCCTGTTAAGACTCATCAGGATGGTAATACTTTAGGATTGGGCTGACCCTCCACCACCACCAATGTATGACCCCAAGACTTCCCTAAAGGCGAAAGAAGACATAATACTAGGTTCGAATATGTATTGCCAGCGGGACTTGGAGCTACTGTCGCGGTCCTGAGGTCGGCTCACTCGGCGAAGGTACAGCGGAGGAGTCCCTTAGCGGTTCGCTACCAAAACCGGCAGTTAGGCAAATAATGTGTTACACTTGGATGCTATCCGAGGTGCATCGAATAAGCCTAGCCACTGACGATTAATTTTTTTCGACGCAGTCCACATGCTCTGATTGTTTATTTATCGAGGGGTTTCAGCTGGCGCCGGGAAAGCAGTCTCAGTATGGAATGATTTGGTAGGACAACAAAACCGTCTTGGGATAGTTATATGTGCTTCTTCCTTGGCATTCACAGTACAATATCACCTTAAAAGTGCCTATTTTCGTCCTTGAAGAGGTCAGGTTTTCAGGACCAAGAGCCTCATCTGAACGGATTCTGCGCTCCAGGCCTGGGTCACCACTGTTGTTCAAACACTTGGGTTTTTTTTCGCTACCGTACCATGCTTGAAGTCCTGAATTTAACAACTTCGTCGATAAAAAGCTTGATTTTATGAGCACAGGCAGTTACTGCTGCAGGTCAGGGTCATGGGTAGACCGACTTTGTCGCCTGACTCCTCGAACCGGGGATTTGATGCATTTTGAGATGACGTACACAAACACTATTTCGGAATAGAAATTAGTAAAATTCTCTACCAAGCATGAATGCTTCTCTCAATTTTATGCTGATTAATTCGTTTACTTATTTGCTTACACTTGCATCTTCATTTTAATGGTGAAGACCATAGCAGAACAATGGAAGGAGTTGCAGGGCTCTGATCGAAGCCTTTCAAATGCTAGGGACCTTCTTGCCGAAATGAATAAGGTTTGAGTGGACTTTGCTTAATTTTTACAATGTAACTGGACTTCATTTGAAGAAATTCTACCTTTTTTAGACAATCAAGCAACTGACAGCGCAACTCTCCGCGGAGAAAAACGAGAAATCACAAATTTTGGAGGAGCATAAGGCATAAAAGATTTTTCCTAAAGCGAATATAACCACTCTTCCATTTAAAGGCATGCTGTGACCGAAGTGATGCCATTGAACGCCTGAAGGAAGAGAATAAAAAACTCAAAAAAATTCAAGGTTCGTTACTACACTATAGCAGTTTTACTTAAATATAGTTAGTAGCATTGCACTCTCAGTTTTAATGTAGGGAAAATGTCAATTAACAACTCAGCCTTGAGCAATGAAATCAGCGAACTAACAACGCGACTGAAGGTTAGTGGTTGTTCACTTGTGTCCCAGTTTTGACGGCTATTTATTTAATTTCCTGTCCACTTTTCGAATCACCTGTCAGTCCTGTAACCATCCCTGCATCAATCTACCTACTCAACAACCCCCTTGTTTGCCTATTAACTTTGTAGTCAGCGGAAGAAAGTGTGCGAATAAAGACAATACAACTTGACGACCAATTAGATACGATAAAGCGGTTGAAGTCTGTGAGTTCCTTCCTTTTTGTTGTCTGGAGTTGTTTCGCGTGATGCTATGATTGATTGCCTTCCGTGTGCTTCAGGATCTCAATGTCGAGCGAGACAAAAGCAAGGAACTGGCGAAAGTTGAAGACGAAAATAAACAGTTACAAGTAGTTATCTATGATTGACACAATTCTAAATCTCTGTGGCGCTGTCAAACTCATCGTTTTTTTTTCTCTCCAAAGTCTGCCATTGATCATTTGACAGATCGAAAGGATGAATTGAAGAGTCTCGCCCTCCAGTTGCAAAGCGATAATGAGTGAGTCCACCTCCAAACTTATTCCCAAATACTCTCGAGCCCTTAAAATGACATTTATTGACAAATTTTGTGGACGATTAACAACTGCTGGTCGAGAGGACTGAAGGACTGAATTTTCCTCTTGTGACCAACTTTCATACATCCTTTCTCCAGCGCTTCTCATTACCGCCTTTCTAATTCAACTGTTGCTCCTAGACACCACCACCGTCCCTGCTAAGCGAGCTTTGGGCCTTGTGGTGGCGAACCTTCAAAAAGCGCCTTCGTCCATAGGCAGGATGAGGAGAAGGATGGCCCAAAGCAGGCCTCCAAACTTGGCGACCTATGACTGCTAGTCGACACAGATTCAATGACTGAAGACTCAGTCACCTCTCGATGACGTCTAGGCTTAAGAGTTGGTTGATAAAGTTAGGCTTCTACCTTTTGTATGGGGTTTTCCTAAGCCCCACACCCTCAATGGGAGCATCGTGAGGTTTATGAGGTCTGGTCATAACCAATGCCAATGCATCGATGACTTGATAAATTATTAACCGAAGAGAAGTAAATACTTCTCATTATACCTCTTAAGCCGGTCTTGGGACGAAAATTTTGTCTCCCGAGAATTAATTTCCTTAGGGTATGGTCTTTGCCTTTGATAAGACTTGCACTACCAAGCTCTCCTGAAGCCATCTCCAACAGTGAACTGCAGACAAGGGTGGTCACGTAGTGTCCTCAGACAATCAACTACCCTTTCATCCTGTTCCGACAAGGGACTTCGATTTGACGATCTTGAGTGTCTCTAAGTTTGCTAACTCCCGAACTTTTCCAGTTCCCTTAAGGACGAAATACTAGCTCATCGAGAAGAGATAAAGTACACGAAAGAAAGACTTTGCTGCAAGGACAGTGACTGGTCGAAAAGCTGCGCTCAGGCTGAAGAGGAACGAGATGAAGCAGTGGCCAAAATGAGGTGATTTGAACCTATCGCTTGAAAATAAAAGCCTTTCCTTCCTGCAGTAAACATCTATTTTAATTGTTAAGAGCAATGTCGGAGAGGCTGAAAGAGGTGGAGAGAAACTGCAAAAGTCAGCTTGAAAGCGCGGAGAACGCTTTGAGAGAACAAGAGAGGGAGGCAAATCAAAGGTTGCTCGAGACACAGGAGGCAGCCAATCAACGTATTCATCAGGTCAGTGACCTGAACAGAAGGTAGTGAATGCGACCTCTTGTCTCCCATTGGTTACTTTCACCTCCATCTCCCACTTCAGGTGGAGGAGGAGATGCGCCAAATTCTGCTAGAATCAATGAGTCTGCGTGAAACAGTTGCGACAACAGTAAAACACTTGGCTGGAGAACTGGGCTATCAGGGTGATTAGACAGATAATGCATTGTGTAAAAAGAAAAAAAAACTTTTGCGCATTTTTATGCCTTCTTATCTACCCAAAGTCTCAGTTAATGCGTCCTTCTAAGTTTTTTTTTCTCCTCCAGGCGAAATGCTACGCTTCTTAATCAACTTTGACTGTCGGTTAACCAAATGCGGTGACGATAAAAGTAGCCATAAAACTTAAACATTTTAATACCCGAAGGGCACTTTACCTGAGAGAGTCTGAAAGACTAAACTACTTAGCTTCATTGTGTTTGGTGGCTCGAATTTTGTGCATCGAAATGTGCTGCCCTCAGAATGCCAGCTAGGGTAGCCATGAGGTAGAGTCTGCAGAGACAGGATCAGACCCTCAATGTCAGCGATCCGTGGACAGCTAGAATGCTAGCTGAAGGGTACCTCATCGTGACAATGGTCGTGGAGGTCATGGGAACAATGGGTTCCATTCTTTAAGGCCTCCGTAGCCTTCAGAGCAGGATTATCTCCGTGCCCTAAACATACAAGCTCGAATGAGGGTGGCGCGGGACACAGTTCCTTTCCGATGGACTGCCACATTTAAACAAGCGTCTGCGTTTTTAAGAAGTAGCTGTCAATCTCCGCAACCATTTTTTGACCATTTGGTTGATAAAGTGCAAGTTCAGAAGGTTGGTAGGTCGTACGATTTACGACAGGCTTGGAAAGCTCACAACGTTCCAATCTCCCTTCGCTTCTTTCAAGACTGAGAACTCAAAACCACTTTTCCCCTCTCGGGAAGTTGGTTGGTCTGATATGGTTTTTTGAGCTTAATTTCAAATAGGCGAGGCCGTAATCTTCAACCTCCCTTCAAGAGTGGGCACTGAATTTGACCTACAATGGGTTAAACAGATCCTCTGATGCATATTTGAGAGAAAGTCGCTCTCTCCCTTCCTCCACCGTATCATTAAATCTCCGTGGTATGTTAATGAATGTAAGCTTTGTTGTTGGAGGAGGATAAGGCCATCATTTTTATGCTTTCCTCTTAGTTGCCTAGGCACCCGACCAAGTGTTTCATCCTAATCGGGGAACAGGATTGAGTTTGTAGTTAATTCGCCTAATTGCCAGTCTGGTGGAGGTGTCTTCAATCCAACCAACAACCCTATTCCCATTTCCAAGTTCCAGAAGGTTTCTTCAGGCTTCCTTTTGTCGAACCCCCCCTGAAGCACTCTCCAGACAGCGCATCGACACACTTGAATCGTGCGATGATCTGCGTCAAGGTGAAGATGAATGAAAAGGATGGCGATGTGTGAGAATGGAACCGACCATCTCCATGACGGTGTTCTCTTCACCCAGCTACCGCAAGCACAGATATTGCATTCTCGTTGTTGCCTATGAAGGCCCATCTCTGTTCTCGCAGTATCATCTCGATTTGGAACTCTAAAAGGCCCCTCTTCACACACAAACGGCAATTGACAACCTATTTGTAGATGCGGAATGAACTGCATCTCACAGCAGTACGAGCCTTTACCGACTTATCAGGCAGTTTCTGGAAGTGGGTGTTATCTGACGATTTAGATTGACCAAATACCAAGTTTCAATGTCACAGCAGAAGGCCTGTGCCATGTGCCCTTCAGGAAGGTAGGCGCTTGTTAATGCGACACCAGAGTGGAATAATCTAAGACGTCCGTTGTGAAGATGCCTATTGACTTGGAGGATGCTGAAAGGCGTTAAGGCAGACGGCTACGTAACTTTTGTCCCTTCACAACTCTGCTTTTAGCCCGATTCACCTTTATCCGTATCGGATTTGCCTACGTGGGGTTCACCAGAGTGAAGTGGCTGTAGCTCTACCCTGACTGTCAAGTGGATTGGTTGAGTTGTCAGCTCAAAAGGATTGACAGGCCACGACCCCTGCTCCACAGTTCCAGAAAGTCCCCTCCACAAAACCGCCCAGTACTGCATCCGCATCGGGAGGGAGAACATAAAAAGAAGTGTTTTAAACTACGTCTAAAAAATTCCACCCATTGGCGCTTCTTTTCCCTAGGGGATGATAAATCTTCCCTCAAACTACAAAAAAGTCATTTTGCTGTTTGTAACGGAAACACAGAAGTAGGTGGATTTCACAACCAAGAGCTATCTAAACGCATAAAACATAAATAAATCGGGCTTAGCAATCACTTAGTGATTAATTAATGCCTCTGGGTGGCGGTTATGATTTCTATGTGCTCGTACGATGGAGGGCCTTTATGACATCACCGATTTATTGCATTAAAGTCGGCCTGTTGCCTCGGTTAGCACCTTTGGGGAGTGGCCTGCTCCATTTCGTCATCGGTGTTAAATTGCGTACCTCCAAATCCATAAATACAGTCAAGGAATCCTGGCCTCGACGAAACACATCTTCAACTTCTTTTGCCATCTTATTGGGCGGGACTGTAGGTTGCCTCGATGCCTGGCAGACAATGGAATTGTTGTCGTCTCAAAGACCATTTAAAGTCCCGTTTCTCATGTGATCTGACAGAAGACTAAGAGCCAATCAAAGTATCGAGACCAGGACCAAACATTCCACGAGAAACGATTGCAGAGACGGTGTTCTGAAAGGTTGGAGAATGCCATAGCCGCGATTGTTAGTGGCGTGTGGACACAAAGTCAGGCGTCAAACCTTCCAATTCACCTATGGGTGAAAGTTACTCCCACAACTCGTGGCATCACTAGATCCTTCGTCTTCAGCCAATGAGAATGAAGGTCAATTGGTGACAGACGCAGGGCAGAGGATGCGATCTTTGTGCCGAACCAACAAAAGAGGAAGGACGGTAGGTCTACAGGCTTTACGGAGGAGATGAAATGCGGGTCCATGGCATAAAAATGCATTCCACCGCGATAGTACTTTAGGCGGCTGAAAGTACTAGGTATGCCTGTCATGTCCCAATCCAACTTATGCACCGTTAAAGCGGTTATTAGATAGGAAGGTGTATATAAGACACCGTGCGGCCATAAACCGGTCTCGCACAAGCGACAGTGTACCAATAAACGGCAGTAGACACCATGCTAACCCTGGCTAGAGTGCTTGTCAGAGTTTCCAGCAATCAGACCAGTGAACACTTCACTGACTAGCGGATTGTCAGATTCCGGCCTCAAATTTCCAATCTGTTATCTCAGATTTTCAGTTAGTAGATAGGATCTACGTGCAGAAGGAGACAATGTGGCAAGAGAAACTTCAATTTTTACTCCTTGAAATGCATTAGTTTCAGCAGCTTACTCCCAATTCCCGCCTTGACCTCGACGCCATCGTACCAACGAGGGCTGTCCATCGCAATACACGATTTGCCACCACAAATTACCTCATCAGCTTGACTTCAAAAGCAATTAAATTAGAACGCACTTCATAAACCTTTTTAAAGACAAAGTCAATCTACCGAAGTGAGTTTTGTTGTTTACGCGAACGACCGCCTCTACACTGCAACCTACGCTTTATCAAGTTACAGATTGTAACCCATACGGGCAAAACAAAAGCCAATTTGTGCGTGAAAAAAAAAGGGGTTGTGCTTGACTCCTTTTACCCTTGTCATGTGAGCATTTTAAGCTTTTCAACTCTCTTTAAGCAAAATTTACTAGGTAAACAAATGACCGTCCCAGCATGTCACGAGTGTTTCAGGAAGGCAGGGGACAGTCGACTCTCTCCTGAGGTCCTAGCAGAACTAAAAGTTAAGGGAACTCCCAAGTGGACATTGCCAGCAAGTTGGGAGAAGTTGGAGACTTGAGACGTTTCCTTTCTCATGCATTAATAGTACTTTGGTTGACCTTGGCCTTATGGGGATTACTGGTGCGTTTTAAGTTCACCTCTGCATGCGATGCTGACCAATCAAGGCAGCCTGCCCTGTTTGTGAGTTTTGAGCCTTTCCAGAATACTCCATCTACGCTTGTAAGTGCCACAGCCTCGCATTCTATAGCGGGTAGTGAAATGAGGAAGAGGGTTTATGCCACCGTGCGGCGGGATGGTAGAATTATTTTCCAGCACTGAGTTGTGTCTTCAATGGATGCGAAAATGACCTAGGCTATGAAATTTTGCATGGGAAAAGCAGCATTGCATGCAACTGCATCGTAATGAGGAGAATTTATGGGTTTCATGTAACTGGCACATCCCCTTTTTCCTCGTGTAGACACACACACACACACACACACACACACACACACACACACACACACACACACACACACAGACAGATTGAGGTGATGAAAGTTTCTGCCTAAAATGAGACTAACACTGAGGCGAGTGATAGATGTGCCTAAAATAGATGTCTTGTGGCTTAAAAATAGCCTTTAAGGGGAGGGAGACGCAATTCCGCCGTCTCTTGGTAATCCACTTGCCTTAACAACAGATACACTATGACATCAAGTTGAAGAGGGAAGACGCCTGCCAAGTTTTCACCGTTCCTTGCGATGCCTGATGGGTGGAGGTGGAAAATCTGATTCCGTAGATGCCTCCAGAGAAGGCTTAGTTATTAGTGGAAAGGTGAGTATTTCAACGACGCTTGTAGGCTAAGAACTACCTCCGCTTCAGCAGTCAGTTTTCTGGATACTTAATCGACCCACGGAACGCCTGATTGGAGTGAAAATAAACCATCTTCTTGGAAGCGTCGGCGTGGACGTTCATTCACAACTAGAGAAAGTTGCAATTTCTCTCTTGACCAGTACAGAGTGTTTGACTGCAACCACAGTGACTGGAAGGTGAAGCTTAGCCTGTTCGGATCTCCCGTCAAATCTCCTCAGGGTGGATTGGCCAGATGAGTATCTCGCCTGGTTCATGTCTTCAACAGTTCCGTCGTCGTTAGGCAACCATTCGTCTGAGGGTAGGCGATCCCCTTCACTCCCACCTCGGTCGATCGGTATTTAGTTTTAGGTACTGCTGATCAAGGGATCAGTTCATAGCGTTACTGACTACATGTGACGATGAACAAAATCCTTTTGAGAAGAAGGCAGGAAATCCAAACCCTTTGACGCCTTCATGGAAGGTTTAACTATCAATAAAAAAGTAATCAATCTAAGGACTCCTCGGAAGCCAGTCCTCCAGACAATTGATCGGTCCATAGAACGCCTCTTGGAAGCATCGACCTCGACAATTTTCCACAATTACAGGAAGTTGAGATTTCGAAACGATGGTGCACAGTGGACGCCCTTGACTGTAACCGCAGTGACTGGAGGGTGAGTTCGACCTGTCTGGATTTCTCGTAAAACCTATCAGAGAGTGGATTGGCCAAACGCGGACAAGGACAAAACTGCATGGAGTAGATACTGCTCCCACCTCTTCTCACTTACTTCTTTTCCTCAACAGTTTCGCTGTCGTAAGACAACCATTCATCTGTGGTAAGACATTCCGCTTCACTCCACGCCTCGATAGGTCGGTATCCGGTGTGCGCAAACGCCTTGAAATTCGTGAATGGCTGCATTTGTTTCACTTGACAGGTTTGATGCAGATAGGGCATTCGACGCGCTAGTCGGATGGACTGTTCAAAAGACTGCCAAAACTTTTAATGCTGAATACTCCATCATCGTCGATTTGAAGTCTTAGTTCGGAAGAATCTTCCCTTCCCAGCATCTTCCAAAGCAAGTACTCACCACCAACGGTGTCTAGACCGGCTCACGTCGTGAGTCTCAGCCCCAATTGTTGCTTTCTAAAGGACGAAATCTAAGCTATGACAGAATATTCTTTGAAGCAAGCTGGCATTATTCCTACCGCAGATCCTCAAATAGTTTCCATTCTGTTCCCATCTTTAGACGGTACTAAGTCCCTATTATTGGTAGAATTGTGTGTTTATGACCTTCTTTACAAGTCACCGAATTTAGTAGTCCACGGGGATTTCAACCGAAAAAGCCGAGCGAACAGGCTCCTTGATTTATGGTGAGAAATTCCGGTTCACTACTGGCTCACATGGCCTAAATGCAAGAGATCAAAGGCTTGCTAAAATGTGCTGACAAACTGCCTGATTGAGGGCTCAACAGCTTGTACTGTTAATGCTTAGAGTTGTGTACATAGCATTTGCTTTGACCCAAGTAGGTCTCGGTCCCCACTTTGGTGTACCACATTTTCTACTGTAATGAGGCACAGTCTTGGGATGTGAAGTGATAATTGTGGATTTCCATTGCGACGTTCTTTTTGTGACCAAACGCTCTGCCGGCGCTTGCCAAACAATACACTACATGCAATCTGACACTTCTTTTGTTTACCCATTCTTACAAAACAGTACAAAAAGCCAGAACGAGGGGCGACATCACAGATCCTCCCACCGCATACTTCAAGCTTTCATGCAATCAGGTGGTAGGAAGAATGACTTGTGATGTGCATCTCTCGTTGTTATTGTTAAGTTCTGTCAAACAAAAGGGACTATTAGAGCCGTTGGAAAATCTGAGAGGGATAGCAATTGAGGTAGTACAAGCCGAGTTTGTTAATTGGTCCTCAAAAACGAGGCCTTTGACAGGAGGAAAGAACAGCGCATTGGGGAACCTAGCCTGCAAAACTTCAGCTAATGGATTTTTATCTCCTCCCCCTCTCCTCCCCAGAATTCATCACGAGGTTTTGTATTAACCCTATTCCTTCATGGGACCAGATTTCACCTTCATTTCTACTCCGGTAGTCCCGTTGTCACGCATGGCCCACTTAAGGACTATGAATGGATGTGTCTAGACAGAATTACATTACCATATAATCTATTGATAAAATCTTTTCCCCAAAAGTATGGTTAGTATCACCAGCCACAGGCTATTTCTAATGAATGGGTACAAACCTCAATACGCGGTCCTTCGTTCTTGGCGTCCATCACATGTCAAATGTGATTTAGCGCATTCCCAGCTGATGTCTAGTAAAGCCTGTTTTTTTGCTTTCCAGTTAAGATCTTTCATATAGAGTGAGCTGCCCCAAATCCACAGGTTTTACGGTAATTCTAACTATTGAATTACATAGTGCTACTTATAAGCATTATAAGTAGCATGATAAGGTAAAAGCTCTTGAGCTAAGCTTACAATTCAGCCGTTGATAAGGTAATACTTTGACGCTTAAAATGAGTTACAAAGTGACGACATAGCGGACATTTTGGTGATGGGAGCATGCAACCAAACTCGTAGTCCTAGCCACCTCCGTTTCGCTAGCAATCCCATTCCCCAATTGTCACATTTCCCGACCAGCTCAAGGCCGACAATTATTGCATGGAAGAATACCGTCAGAAGAGTACGGTGATTGGGAATGGGAAAGAGATTGAGGACAAAGCAGTGTGTCCCTCATTTCCTCTCACCCCCGCGGCTGTCTCGTGTTGTCTCCTTAAGCACACAGAGCGAATGTAGCCTTCTGAGAGCAGTGGGTGGAATACTGTATCGTTCGGGAGTAACAAATGATGCGCTTAGCCGCCTAACAAATGCTGCACTACAAACTGGCAGAAGTCAATTTTCATCAAAAGCTCTTCCCCCGCAAACAATCTGTTAGGAGCGGTGTGTTTTTTTTAACCCCAAGAATTACAAATTATTTCTCCTCAAAATTTATTGACTGTCACCTGTCAATGTACGAGAGGCGATTTGTTTAGCAGGCTGCGTAGACTATCATAGCTTAATTAAACAGTGCCACCAACGTTGATATTCTGGTTGTGATGCGCCTAAGCTTGAGTGATTACTTACAGTTGGAACTTCCATTCACCGCGTATCTCACATTGGCCTTAATGAATGGCAGGGAAATAGCAATGTAATGCGTAATTTGCTTAGTAAACAGACGGCCAATCACACAAGTAAACAGTTGGTTGCCTTTTGTAAATCCCTAAACGGTGAAACTGGATCAGCGCGGCACCCAGTACCTTAGGCCAGATAACAATCCCGAGACCAAGTAAAAGGTACCTCAAATGTGCTGTAACATAGAACTTGGTTCATCACATCCATGTCAAAATGTCAAGTCACTGCCATATCTGACAATACTTTAAAATTTATGTCAGTTGCCGCTTCAAAGGGATTCAACCAAAGCGAGGATCCTCTCAAGTGTTTTGTGAAGTCGGTCGCATTTCGACCTCTCAAAATTGGGCGCTGTGGAGTCCCAATTACCCATTCACATTCGAGCAATATTTTAGCACAGTCAACTTCCTTGATTGCCGGAAGTAAAATTGTCCTGTTCCCAAACTAGTTCAAGTCCACATTCATTTATCACTTCAACTGTCAATAATTTTACTTTTACTAGAGAACTTTAAGTTGGGGAAAAAAATGATTCACTCCAAATTGATAGATGGATGTTCTCTAAAAGTACGCCTCAATGAACGGATTTTGAGTGTTCCCTATCGCCTCGTCATTCATCAGTTTCGAAGTAACCTCCAGCAGATTGGTGAATCAAAATTGACCAATCCTGACCGGAGCCCTCTACGTTACCATCATTTTTTTTGCACCGCGATTTGTTTCTCAACATGGGAACTCAGAGCCAAATGTGGGGCCTACTTTTAGGGAATGAAGTGGACCTCTTGACTGAAGGACGGTTCATTTCCATATTCCAAAATGCGATTTCTGCATGAAAAAACATCAACTGGGCAAATGCCTTGAGCAGTCGACCAATGAGCACAAAGCGGAGCTGTGATTGGTGGATGGAGGGAGAGATTATCCTCACACGCTCCTACTTACAGTGCGGTGGTCGACATTTGCGCGAACTTCTGCATTCAGAGGGGTTTGCAGTGCTTTCGGCAGAACAGAATGGTGGAGGAGTACGAGGACGACTTTGATCGATTCTGTCGTATTGGAATGGGCACAGGAAGTGAGTACTCACCCCTTCGGCCCATTCATCGAGACTTTCTTGCTGCTCCCACCGAGCTTTGCAGAAATCGTGCCGGCAGCCTTCGAGAAACGCGACACCGATTGCCCCACCGCTATGATGGTGCTGGAACGCGTGGAAGATTTGCAAGAACTACTACTACTGATGATTTTGGGGTACAGGGCGACTCCACATACAATCTACGGCGACATTCACTTGCACCTAGTATTCAGAACCTGCGTACTCGCGGAACCCTCCATTATCCCAGCGAAGACATCTCCGATGATCGCTCCAACCTGACTCGTCCCTTAACACCGATACGACAGATCTCTCCTCCACCACGAAACGGCGGTTCAGGAGGTGTTTGTCCCCCTCCGATTAACGTCTACCATGAGATAGACTCACCTGGCCGCCATGGCACAAACGTAGTGCGAGTGCGTTCCTTCAGGCGCACGAAGACGGGAGTTGTAGATGAGACCGAAAAGAAACGGCGGCTTTCACAGGAAATTTCATCACTAATCCGAAAAACAAGTAAGACGAGGAGTCTGAAGGCTCCTCCTGGGGAGTTGAAACTCTCTGATCGCTGTGAGACAGCGAGGTCGATTCGGAGGCGATCCTTCACGGACAACTCTTGGTTGGGTAATAGCATCAACAACAGCACCACGAATGTCAATAATAGCAATACCAACGTTGCTGCCGAGGGCTCGGAAGTGGAGAATGAGACCCTGGGCCAGGTGACCGAACCCTACAAGGTTCAGGTGCTAGGAGCCGACCAGGTGGGTAAAACCACAATGTGCACCCAATTCCTCACATCGGAATCGTTGGAAGCAGGATATGACACTGGTAGGTCAATTTTTTGCCTAAAAATCCAGAAAAATTTGATCAAATTAATTTAATCATATAAATTGACTTTGGACGGATTAGTGGTGCGAATAAATAATCCCTTTTAGTGCCCAACCGACTACTAATGTTGGTCGGTTCTTTTCGGATATTGCTCCAAAACGAATGATGAAGTTGCTAAATGATGCCGTAATTTTCCAGAAGTTTTTTAGAGGCTCTAGGTCAAATACAAGCAGAAAAAGGCATTGCTTTTGTTGCAAATAACTGCAAATACATGTAAGTGCCATCGGTTTAAGGTAGCTTCAATTTCTTAATTAAGCTTTTTGTGATCATTTGAAATGTCCCCAACCGGAGTTCGACTAAAGAACCAACACAATAAGTATTCATAAACAAGCAGGGGACTCAGGTCTTATTAGGGTTTAAAACCAAAATATATAATAAAGTGCCACTACTTGCTAAGCATAAAAACGAACATCTGTTGTTGAGGATGTTTTTGTTTGTTTTTGTTGTTGTTGCTCTCGAAGTGGGCGACTTTGTTCAGGGGAGGAGCTACACGGGTTTTGCTAGTTATCAACCTATCTCCCCCTTGATAACGACAAGGGTGGTTAAACTGAGTAGGAAATAGAATAACAATCCCCTCCACTTGGTTCCTTTTCATCAACTGCAAGACGGAATGTTTACGTCGTCTTTTAAAAGGGTTTGTTACTCGCCTTGTTAACTATCATAGGAGCCTCCTTTTGTAGTTTAAAACTACTCTTGGCTAAATGTTTATGAAAGGACGGCTGCATCTAAAAGTCACATTTAATTAATTTACCAACGTCTCTATCGTTGCCAAGTTCACAGTGCACCTCATAAAAACCAATCTTTTTAGTCCCCTTGTTTTGCAGTCGCAAATATGCGAGCTAACGTCATTTCCGGTTAGATGATTTGCTCGGGAAGTCATGTATTCCTGTCGATTCAAAATGCTTATCCCTCCCACCAGTTATAGTGTTAATGGTTTCGCGCAGCTTTTACGACACTATTTGGTGGATTTGAGGGTATTCCGTTTTATCTCATACTGTTGCTGCCATATTCATGAATTAAGTTAATTTATTTGGTAAATACTGGGATTTTACATGGGGTAATGTTTTCACCCAGAACACTAAAAAACTACATCAATCAAAACTTATGACCATTCGTAACTAAACGCTTTGCTGATATAATCCTCTTTTCCCAATGGTTAATTTGTCTAAGTGTTCCCTGCACTTTGTTTATGTGCGTCAAACGTGTTTTTTCATTAACGATGTAATTACCTTGAACAACACGTACTCTTAGGAACTCAAGGTTTTGAGGGGATTAATGCATTGTAGCTCACTCATTTCAAAATATAATGAAAATCAGTCCAACAACCTTACTTGCACTCTTTGAGCAGATTTCTTGTGCGTTATTTATGTACTTGTGACCCTCCCTTCTAATGGCAAAAGAAACCGCAAACATATGCCACACAGTGGACTAAATTTGGGCAGAATATCTTGCTCATATGGTTAGGCCTTAGATGTTTTGTAAAATAACCTAACTACTAACAGTATAAACTCCTATTCTAATTCATTTAATTTGGTGTACGCGGTTCCGCTTAGCTTAAAAGCAGGTAGCTTAAGGAGTCGGAACTCGCAAATTTGCTTGAAGCCTTTGTGCACATCACTTAAGCATTCAACCTTAAACAGTTAGATTTGAAGTAAGGGGTTTTATGGCCTGCGGCTTTTTGCGTTTCATACACCACAGGAAAAGGCGGAATTCGTCAGAAAGTTTGGGGAGCAGAAGTGGGATAGGCACGGACGTGGCCAAGGCTAGGCTTAGTAATTATGAAAATGAGGTCCACAGCTAGCTTTTGTTTCAGTTAAAATCTGTTATGGACTACAACTGTCGTTGTTAAGTTATCTTACGGGAAATATGTCAATCACTTTCTTCTCTTATTTATGCAAAGAGGAAGGAATTAAACCTTCAACTTATCATCTTTTAATCATAAAGTGGACACTGAAATAAGTGATGAGAGCATTCTGTCTTTATTTTATTGGCATAGGCTGTATCCTTTTAATCTTATCCTTTCGTTCGCTGGAGCGAATCATTCCGCATGGTTTTCTAGGCAACTAAGACGGCTTTCTAATTTGCTCTGGTAAGATCGTCTTCTCAGACCGAGTTTCTGTTTTATCAAAAACTTAATTTGGCAAGTATTTCCCCAAACTACTATACTGGTTTGCCCTCAATTGAGCCAAATTGCATTTCACAAGTTCCAAGACTTTTAACCGTACTCTAATATTAATGAGTTCATAAAGCAGGTCTCTTCACCGACGCCTCTCCTATGAAGATGCCTGTGCATACATGCTTTACGACCGCGAAATTTGATATTTTCTCCTCAAAAAAACCATATGCAATGTTAAACGTTTAGGATGGCACAGCTTCTCCTGCCACGACTTCTCTTAAGCAGAAAGAATGCAAAGTTGGAGAATCCATTAGCCGTTCTTGCAGTGCTCTAACCTTAATGAGATTCGACTGTCTGGTTTTTTTTCTATCCTGATGTCAAAGCCTAGATGACGCTCATAGATAGGTTTCTGTTTTTCTCATCAAATAAAGCGGTTGAATTGCCGCTCTTTTTCTCCTCATATTCCCCTCATATTACCCAGTGGTGATGCCTGTAATTCGAGGTGTATGACTTCTTTCCCAGCTACAAGTATTAATCTGCTCCATTTCGCTCTTTTTGTCTACTCGTAAACAGATGTACTGGTCTCTACTTCAACAAGAGTAACAACAAAAAGTGACAGTTTTTAAAGCCTTAAAATAAAACATTTTACCCCTTTTATTCTACGATTAACTAACTGAAGGTGGTCTCATAACACAGTCGCTAGTGAAGTAGTGTAACAGGATGCAACACTTGCAATCTGCTTTTTACAACTCCTATGGTTGTTAATCACCAGTTTCTGGGTTATATTTTTGCTAGATTTCTGCTTTTTTAAACCATTTTTCCAAAACCCATTATATCAATGTAGCTGGCGTCAACTTCATCTGTCACCTCGAAGCGGCTCAGTCAAGAGAGGGAGACATCAAAAACAAAGGAGGCAAACTAAAGCTTATGACACTCCCCATATTCTCAAACGGAAATATAAAATGTGTTTTGGTATCCTCTTTATGAGGAGGAAGGAGGTTGAGTTCTCTAGATGAATTCATAAGGCGCCAGCGTTTGGTTGCCACCTTGCTGACTGGAAAATAAACACATCATTAATTCAACTTGTTTTGCCAAGCTTCAAATTAAATATTTAAAAGGTAAGCTTTAAAATTTGGTTTGTGTTCTGTTTGTTACAAACTGAAACTGCATAAGTAAGTTTTGTTTACGATTAGGTGGTTAGGTTCAAGTAGTTCCCTCTCAACGGTGAGTCACGAGATGAAAGTTGGGTTTTCCACTTCTCCCCAAAGTTACACACGTTGTGGTAGTGACCGGCAGATTTTATGCTACTGCCAGAGAAAATGCTCTAATGACGACTTTTTTTTGACAACTTTCAGGAACTCTACCTAAATTTTGCCATCCCTTGAGCATTTTCGGTTATTTCGTAACCCCCGGGTACCCCTGGATGAATGAATGTTGATACCTGTGATTTATATTGACCTCTCAAGCGAACAGATTTGATGATTGCTGTCATATACTATTCTAAACCTCGACGTCATCCATTGAAATCATACTTCTGTCCGTATTAGGATTGACCTTGACTTGGAAGGGGTTCTGAACTTCGTAATGCTCTGGACTGGAGCCACTTTAATAGGCACGATCCAAAGGAATCTTGTGGAGTCGTTAGTCTTCGTCCACTTCTCACTTTGGTGCCACTTTGTAGTCTCTATGATCTTTTATTAAAACCCGTAGTGGATGCCTTCCGTAAGGATCGAGGTCGGTGAGCAGTCAAAGTGATTGAGATAGCCTTTTCATTAAACCAGTTCCAGTTATGCTGGAGGACGCCAAGCATGGATGTACAAACCACGACATTGCGATAGAAGGAAGCATTGCCACCTTTTAGTTATGTTAATTTAGCTGCTCTTCTCTTTTTCCTCACATCAGCTCAAAAATTTCCCGTAATTCTAATTTTGCATTTCTCATGCCTGAAGGTAGACGCGTCCGGTGAAATTTTGATGCATCATTGATGGGCGCACCGCTCAAGCTAATCATGAATGTCACCGAGCAGGCAATGGAGTAGACAGTAGAGTACAACAAAAAGCACAAATGCATCAGGATGGACTAAAAAGTTGCCTCCTCTTTTATCCGAATGGAGGAAATATCACCTCCACTTTGGATGCAAAGATTGTGTGGCGCAAGAGTGAAATCAGGCAGCAGGCGACTTCCACCGCCTCCATTATTCCTGCTTTCCATTCATGTCACATCAGTTGATTATTCATTGAGCCTTCTGCTGTAATTACTTGCTGATTCGGTCAAATGACAATTCATTTATATTGAACCGAGATTATTCACCGCCTTCCACAGTGTAGAGTTTGAGTTTTCCAATCTGGAAACCGGAGCAATGGATACTTATGAAAGCATCAAGTCGGCGGTACAACTAAAAGAGACAGCGTTCCCTTTCTGCAATGCCGATTTCATCTAAATTATTCAGTTTGATAATGCCGTCTTGTGTTATTTTTTAAATCTGTAAGATTATTTGGACTCTCTGGATGAAAGGGAATTGAAATTATCTCAGCAGCCCATTCCACAAATTAAGAGGGATAGCATCTTCCACAGCTACGTGGATTTTACTCTCCAGCCAGTGTAATCGGATGGATACGTGGATGTATGGATGAATGGATGTGAGAATCGACTAATTGATCACGTCAAATCCAAAATTTTACAATGGAGCCATAAAATCTAGTACTTAAATAATTGACTGCTAGGCTACAAGTAAAAGGCCATTCTGGTTGTCAAAGGTTTGCATCATTCTCAATCCTCTAATTATAATCACTAAACTAGGAAAGTCTTCAGTCCGGTTGCTAGTTGGTTAAGCTTTTGGCCGGAATTCCCTGTAGTAGTTACCGCTGTAAACACAATAAGGACGCTGGCAGAGGGTAAAGTCTGACATGTTCAGCTAAATGGGTCCCTTTTTCGCTGAAAAGTCCTAATCAGACCTTCCCGTGGTCACTCTCTCACTTCAGTTGTTAAGGGAAACTAACTCGAGGTTTTAATCCGAGGGCTAAAGGTGTTCCTCAGCAGGCAAGGGGAAAAAATCAAAACAGGCAAATGTAAAATAAGGAAGTGTGTCACAACTCTGCATCCTTGTGTGATAACTCTTCAGAGATTACATTCACCGCTACCGGGAAGATTGGTGTCCAATGGAAACGCGTCACAAGGTGGACTGTGCATCAGTCGAATGTGAAGAATCAGAACAGTTGCTGACAGACGGGCATGCGACCGTTCTTGAAGCACTAACTAACTTGTATCAAAGCTAAGCACTTTAGTGTTGCTTCACCTGATGGTCAACTCACAACCTCGTCCACAAGAATTTGCCCGTTAGGCTAACAATTTTTAAAAGCTCAATGGAATGAACCCGAAATCTGTGGCAGTTTTAATATTTGAGGCGGCCCCTGGCACACCAACCCCGAAGAGTTAAAAACCCGATTACATTTGAACAACTCTCACGCCATTATCGTGCTGTACAAACTAAAAACATGCATATCCCCACTACAGCTAACCACGGGAATGTCCTTGAGACGATCACAGTGGACGTAGACGGCCAACAGACAAGCCTTCTACTCATTGACAGCGACAGCTACGAGCATCCCAATTTTGCGGTGAGTTCCCAGCACGCACCACTTCCACCACATCCAACTCTTGCCTAAGGTACCCTGGCAATTACATCAACTCCCCTACAGTATCTACAGGTTACATCTGTGTCCACTGACGACAAGTAGTATTTTTTACCCAAACATGCTACTTTAGTCAGTAAATCAGTAGCAACCTGCGTCACAAATATGTGACACATGTTTCTTGTCGACTCATGACAATTGCAATTGCCCAACTGGTGCCACAAATAGACTAACTGACTTTGGAACAGTAGAGTCAGATATGTCGTCCAATCAGCCTAAGCTAGGATGGAACCTATTTCTTGCGGGTCGTGGTTGTTCGTTCACTCCCCCCTGTTTCGCATACAGAACCTGCCACGTCAAGTCGGCGTTTCCTTCCACTGCAACAAATGTGGCATTTAAGACAAAAACACTCATAACATGTTGCATTGTCGATGTGGACATGGAACCGCTCCAATTCCAACTGACACTCTCAAAAGCTAGCATCTCGATGCGTTGTGTTTCCAACCAGCTATCACAAAATACAAGAAAGCAGAGGAAATAGAAATGAGAGAAAGCTTCTTGTCCGTACCCGTGGAACAGTTACTAAGGCACATTAGTGGAACTTCTTGTAGTGGGCTTGGAATGCTCCACGTAGAGGACTTGATTCAACTGAAGTAGTTAATCAACACCACGACACCCACAATCGAATGGGTCCTTAAATCCCAAGATCATGTCAAAGTAAAACTAAGACCTACACAGCATCGCGACACGCTTTGTGCTTAGCCTTCGTCGAGTGGTGATGGGGGAGGACAGGCGGGTGAGGACATGAGTAATGGATTGACAATCGAGGCGCACGAACGAACGAATGGTGATTGCATTTCTACTGATTTGTGGCATCCAGGCCTATCTAAAGTGCGCGATTGGAAGTGACTTTGCGTGGATGCGTTGCTACAACATTAGTACACACACACACACGTGAAGAAAGGACTGTTAAGTGGGGATGCATTCATTGACATGTCGTGTGATGTGGAGTGTTTGAGTTGTCTCCAACACTTCAATGGTGAAAGCCGAGACAGGAGGATAAACCAGTGTCCTTGTACAATGAAACGCATCACTGACACAAAGCCTTGTCAATGCGAGGTGGACTAGATTTGGGCGAAGAGCAGACACATCCTTTCTCGTGACCCAGTAAATCGAACACACCTCATGATTGCCTTTTGTAACAAAACAACTCTGCTTATCGCGCTATCCTCGTCCCATCTAATGCGACTGTAGGCTGCAGCACTGCAGCAGGAGATCCACGACTACCTTACTTGAAGAGCGGGCGACTCTCGACAGAGACGGACATTCATGACTCCAAAGCGGTGTTGGAATGGAAGGAGACACCACAGCCCATCCATTATGTCTACAACTAAACCAAATGCAGTTCGGTTACAAGGGCGACGTTCTCGGTAAACCTTGCAGTGTCACCTCCGTTCTCGCCATCACAGCATAGTCAGGCGATGTCTGCCCACAACTCGTCAACCAGAAGCGAAGACCACACCTTCATTTGCAGCACAGTAGACTCGATCGGAAGTGGCGTCGCTGCAGCTATCATTCGCTTCAGTCCAAACGCCAGATTGGAGAGATGGGAGGCATGGTCAGGAAATAAGCCTCTTTCGTTATCTCTGCATCGTGAGTCACCATCACCATCGCCTCGACCACCCACACAACGCCTCATTCTGCCGCGGGATGCTTGGCTCTCCAACAAATAATGTTAGCTGAGTTGATATAATCCTCGCTAGGCAATACCTCCACATCGTTATCGGTGTTGGCACTTCCTCAGTGCCTGCTCCTCTCCTTCACCAGAAGAGGGCAAGACGCTGTGCAGGTACCTACTATCCTCCTGCCTCTAACGAAACAACGAGAGTCCGTTCTGAGGCAGGCAGCACTGAATCCTCTGAACATTCAACTGCTTCGATGATGGAATGTGTCTCGTGAGTAGAGATGTCTGATTGGCAGCTGCCACATTACTGCTCCAACCAACTCCACAGCAATGGCCTGCAGTCAGGCGAGTGTCAGTCACTTGAAAACTTCCAAAGCGCACGAGGCTGTGGCAAATTGTCTCGCCTCCCAGTTGACCTGTTGCATGGACGGAGACGATTACCTCCAAGTGCTGATGCCACTTGTATCGTTGTATGTCATGAAACTACTTCTGCAAGACCACACTCAACTCAGATGCAACGAAGAGGAGGTGGGGCAGTGGAAAGGAAGACGCATTTGCCTTCATGCCCATCCAAGTTGTCTGTGCACTACACATAGTGACGACAGTCACAAACACAGTTAGTAGATAGCCCTGCCATGAGGTAGAGAGGGTGCTCCTTTCATCCACTCTCTGCGTCAGGCCGCCTCTCAACATTCCGCATTCATTCTGTGGAAAAAGCAACAAACCGCCTCCACTTGCAGACACGAGGATTTATAATTCACTGGTAAGAAGACCTTGACAAGGCGAGCTATTCTGGGGTGGAGGGAACAAAAACGACACGCTCTCTAATCCCCTGTGGTGGCATGATGCCAAAGGCAGAGTTGTTTACTGCTGTCCAGCGCTAACGCAATAGGTCAGCATAAAGGGCGAGAGCTGCTCGTACAACAGCAGCAGTGGTGCGCTAGTTTGTGGACATCCGGATGCTCACTGCTGTCTTCCTGTCCCCACTTTGAATTGAATGGCATAGGAGGGCATCAAAATGAGTCACAGATGCTGCCAAGAAGGAGGGAGAAAGATTACGTGGGGTGAGGTGAGGATAGGTGAGGTGAGGTGAGGTGAGGTGGGTGTGCTTAAGTGGTTGTTTCCCCCACCGCTGCATTTGGTTGATGGAGACTGTAGAGGGTATGCGGAGTGAAGGAGGAATTCTCTTACTGAAGGTGATCGACTCAGCGGACGCCTACCTGGTGGTGTACGCGATCGACGATCGAGAGTCCTTCAAAGGCGCACAGACGATCGTGTCGGAGATCCTCGGACGGTGTAAAATCGCCAGTGCCATCGTTCTGGTCGGCAACAAGACCGATCTGGTTCGAGCACGCAGTGTCTCCTACGACGGTAAGTGGATGGTATTCAGGGTCGATCAGTTGTTCACCACTCCACCTCGCCATCCGTCAACCCATGTACCTCCACATTCATCTATTTACCCATCTACTTGCCTACCTACCCACCTATGTGTCTCACCATCTACTCACCGTATCTACCTGTGTCTGCATGCGTACTGCTCTCGAAGTGATTCCTTTGACTGTTCAAACAACACTTAATCATTCAAAACAGTACACCCGTCTGGCAAGTCAGTCTCCATGCAGTCAATTGCACAATAGGTTGACGTGCAGCCTGTAACTCACGCAAGAACAATGACCTGTTGTGTCTTCGTCCCAAGGTTAATAGGTGCCGCAGAATGATGAGGGCACGCAAACATCGTGCGATGCTCAAACACTCCTCCTTTCTTCCTCCTTCCTTCTGTGACATGACCACAATGCACATCGAGTGGTGAACGATCCAACAAGAGTTCTCCCACTGACTGCCAATCGACGCACGCATCATGTTGGGTCTGTGCAGGCGAGAGCGCGGTGGTCTTAAACTATGCCAGTGCATGCCAAACACAGTCTTTGATGGCAATCGACGTGACCTTCTGAGGTGGCGATGGTGGTGGTGGTGATGCTTGCCCCTGCACAGTGATTAGGGCATTCCAAACACAAACTGTCGCATGCCACAGGCCACAGCCAGTCCCTCCATGCCAACGCTAAACCCACTACCACCGTTCAACATCCCAGCTCTGTGCAGCACTTAGGAAGGTACTCGAAGGGCATTAAGAAGCCTCAGCAGCCTCGACCTCGATAAATGACAGTCTTCCTCTCAATAATCCCTGTAGACTAGCTAGTGTGGAGTAATGTTGCAAACGCAAGCAAGATTGCTTTCACTTGCCGTTTTCTCACATCTGTCTGTATTATTCAAGCGATTTCGTCTCATCTGTCCTAGCCGATTTTTCGGTAGTGTAAATGAGAGTGTGATATTTGTTAGCTGGAACGTGCGTCTCAGCAGTGACGTCACAATGAAGTCGCTTGAGAAGTCGATTGATACAATGGAGCCAGCCGTGTGGTCACCCATGTGCACCAAAGTTGATTCCACTGATTGTTTTTGCCCTAGACCACTTATTCACCCACCGACACCACTTATCGGTGAACAACTCCACCCCCAACAATCCTTCATACCTCAGCTCGACTGAATGCGTGGCGTTCCCATTTCTCCAACACTCACACAGCACTTTCCTCCCTCTCTCTTCAGCGATACCATTCTCCAACTCTGAGCTGTAGCAGGCTATCTCATAATGTGCTCGGTGATTGCAGTGAAGTTGGAGCAGTGGCTCACATCTAAATGTGTCAAGGGAGACGTTAGGACTCACCCCCTTAATCCCACTTGTCATGGCTCTTACTCGTGAGCATTGTACAGTCGAAGATGACTTTTTTCCGACATCATTTCCTCCAAATTCATTCGTCCATTTCTGGAGCACAGACACCACCACAGACACCACCACGCCACCGACGGTGTGAGCACTCGTTGTTTGCGTTGTTGTCTAGACAGTGAATCGCCTCCTCAGAGAGCAATGCGCCTTGTTCTACTTTGCTGCGTTATGGTTTTTGTGCTCACTCGTGGCATTGCTTGAAATCATCGCGATGCAACTGGTGGAGAGCCAAATACTTGGTGGAGAATTCGGAGCAGGTGTTTGGAAGTGGCAACTCAATGCTGAGTGTAGAGGTGGATGCAAGAGTGAGAAGTCGACATCAACCGAGAAGCGGTGGTGGTGGTGGTGGTGGCTGTGAGTGTAGTAGTGTGTGACAATTTGGTCCTACCTCTGTCTCTTCCAGTCCATGCACGTGTGCACTAGTCTCCACCACACTTACTCAGTCGTCATCACAACGACGCATGATGATTGTCAGCCTCTCTCGCAAATATGAGGACGTAACACCACCCTGCCCCGACATCAGGTGGCCGTCCGTGTGCCCATTTGCCTTTGGACGTGGTGCAGCAGAGACTGGATGCTGAGTTGCATGGTTGTTGGTCTTCCGTCTAGATATGGCCAACGTTGCAGAAACGACTGACCATGCGTCTGTGCGTAGATCCGAATTAACCACCTGGTGGATGTCAGTCCACAGCCGTGGTCAACCACATTCATTCATGTGAGCAGTTAGTCAGCGAAGATGAGGCCTTGTAGCTCTGGACACTGACACGAACTTGCTTGTCGAAGAGTAGTTGCACATGAGGCGTGTCGTTCCGTGGAGCTTGCAATTGCGCATGGAAGAGACGTCGTGGCGTGTAACTCTACAAACTGCCCATTGCCACGGTTTCATGATAGGCATGAGTGTCACCATTCATGTGGTGCTAAAAATAGTTTTCTTACAAATGGAGGCATGCAAGCGATAGAATCGAGCACACCCACTACCCACCATGATGCTAGGTCATGCCAGCACGTCCTTCTGCCACAAACTGCCTCCCAGACGTCAGCTCAGTGCCCACATGCAGTGACGAAGTGAAGTGCAGTGCAGTACAGCAAAGTGAAGTGAAGTGAAGTGAAGTGAAGTGAAGCACCTTGCCGACATGGTAACAGCGTCGACAGCCACTCACATGGCTCCTCTCCTCTTGTCATCCCAACACTTTCTTGCAATAGTAGCGTTGGAGGAGTGGATTGAGGCAAGCGCTTTCTCATTTTACCTTCAGAAGGCAAGCACCTGGCCTCCGTGTACTCCTGCGACTTCTACGAGGTCTCCATCTCCCTCAACCACCAGGTCAACGAGCTGCTCGTTGGCCTCGTCTCCGCCATCAAGGCTGCCAATCAACACGTGAACGAGGAGCGTCAGCGTCTCAGTCGCATTGCCAGCCTGAAAGGCGATCCCTCGGAGGCCTCCTCGTCACACGAGCACAGGACCTCCATCAAGCAGAAGTTGCAGCATTCACGACGCTACTCGAACATGGGCAAGAGCATCCGTCACTTCTTCAAGAAGCACTTCTCCCTCAACGGCACCTGAACAGGCAGCCATCCATCCATCCATCCATCCATCCATCCATTAGCGCTTGCCAGTGCCAGCCTGCCCATCTCTCCCCACTCTCCCCTCCACCCTCAACTGACTGCACGAGTAATTACCCGACTTTGCTGACTAACAGGAGGAGTAGTGACTCACTCACTGCGTGCTTGCCTATCTACCTGTCTGTCTGTCTGTCTGTCTGTCTGCCCGTCTGTCTGTTTGTTACTTTGTTGACCTTCGTGTGTGTGTGTACATGACGTTAAACTCTGCTCATTCCATCCTCTCTCTCTCACTCCCTCACTCCCTTGCTTCCTTGCTCCCTCCCTTCTTACCACGCCTTCCTCCCACTCCCTCCTCTCCTCTCCTCTCCCCTCCCCTCCTTCCTCCACACCTCCAGCTAGACTGGCATTCTGTACGTCGACACCTCCATTTCACTCTATTTTGGACCAGTAAACTCGCTGACCGCTCTTCATGCGCTTCATCCTCTTCAATTGCCATGTGGCCTGCCTCAGCACTGACCAAGGCGTCATTCATTCGCCTCCTCGATGACCCCGTTACCTGCTGATAGTTGCCACGGTGATTTGCCAAACATGCCATTCACGTGAGGGTTGTTTGCTCTCTCTATCTCCCTATCTCCTTCCCTCTCTCGCTTCCTCTCCCTCTCCCTCTCCCTCTCCCTCTCCCTCACTGTCCGATTAGGCGGCTAACCAGGAATGCCTCGTCTTCCTCCTCTTTCGGTTGGCACATCGCCCTCCACTAGCAACGCTTTCTGCAGGTACTAACAGCAGATGGATGGGAACAGATTCCTTCTATCTTCGTCCTCGTTGTTGGTACACATCACTTTCAGGACCACGTAGTGTACAGGCTTCCTTCGGCTTCCACTTCTCCCTGACTGTCGATAATAGGCATCTCAGATCGTGTGTGTTTAGACCATGAGGCATTTTATTCCAATTTGGCAGCATCATAACCGTCGATCAGAAGTGTCATTGTCACTGTGGAAGTCGACTTTTGACAGTGTGAAAGGTAATGCGAGTGCAACGCTCGCGATCAACATTCGTCGAAGTTGTACATCAAAAAATTTTACATTACCTCCACACGTTTTCGGTTCGTTGTACTTCAGAGTTGGTGGTGGTACTTGATCGTATCCGAGCCTTACACGATACTACTTATATTGTTATGGCAGCCAACCTTGCATTGTTGGCGTAGGTAGTTTGGGTCCAATTTGCTCATCATCCACCCGATTTAGGGCTGTCTTAAATTAGGTCGGCCCGACGATGCAAGAGTCGTTTCCATATCATCTTGCCTGTAATATTTGCTTTTTCCTCGAGAGACAGCTTTAAAATGGCCTTTCTGAAACCTGCTCTCCCTCCAAGCATTACGCCCCTCATTATAAAGCATTAGATTGACATTACTGCAAGGCGATATAACTTTAATCGTCCTTCAATCCTGAGCTACCATAGCTACGACCACCCAAAGCTTATATCCTCTCTTCTGCTACGTTAAGTAAAGACATTTATCTAATAAAAGCAATGTTTCTGCTGCTATTAGTGCGGTCACCGCCCCTACTCTCGAATCCTTCCTAAAAGTGTAATACGGAGGTAGCGATGTTCGCTGTCTCGTGTATTTTTTAAACTTTGGGGCGGAAACTTCATTTTCATACGCTTCCACCCTTCATACGGACAAATCCAAATTTAGGACTGCGTAACAATCTAAGGAGCAAAAGTGTGCCCTTTTAGCTCTCCAAGAGAGGTAGGGGAAGGAGCAGAAAACTCCCAGTCAGGTGAGTAAACCCATCTTACCGACAACGGTAGCGGCAGTAGTGGCGATAGTGCGGTCGGCGTTCTATAACGAGGCAAGATGAAAAGGAGGAGAGAGGAACATAAACTCGCCGAGAGGTGATTCAATAACTGTTGGCTGCCAACGCTATCGCGATCGAGATAAAGCATCAGTATGATTCTAAAAGGCGATTGTCGTGTGCTTCGTTTTGCGATGCCTCTCAGATTTGGCAACTTTGTAGGACTCTCCTTTTCTACAATTCTTTCAGGCTATAAATTCCACAGAGCTAAACCATTAACCAGAAAATTTGGCCACTTCTCCTCCTCAGACTTAGCGAGTACTTCCTCGACCGCCAGTTTGATCAGGAATTTCACTCGCCTTAAACTCCCGCTCACGCTCTCAGGTACATTGGAAGAAGATTAAAAAGGTCGTCCAGATCATTTGATATCCTCGTCAATCAGCTGTCGTTGAAGAACTCTTTGTTCGATTGGTCCAAAGGTGAATGATAATGGCCAAACCTTATCATGCGTTGTCACACTCCATCATGATTCCTCTCTTTCGGGGGCATACAAACCCACTCGCACCTTCTGTTCCGTGTTAGCTAACCTACAAACTTCGTTTTTTGTTGTTTTGGCACCATGGAAAGGGTAATGCTGCTACTCTAACGCTCTTCACCAACAGTGACCCGAGATAACTGGTAAAATGGTCATTGGTTCATTGGACGGCATAAACTGACTCTCAAACAGGAGATATCACACTTCGCTGCTATGAATCTGTTGTCCTCAATGGAGATCGACCACTAATGGTTCTGTGCCTATTTTCAAGCATTTGATGCTTACTCATCTTAAAAGTATGGCTATGGCTAACAGTCTTGAAGATAGGGCGAATGCGAAACCCTCAATCAAGATCCGTTGAAGTTGTGCATCAAAGGGCTACCCATAGAATCTCCTCACATTGCAGTTCATTTTGAGCGGTTGGACCCTGTGCTAGTCTGACACAAAGCTAATTGTGGCTGTCAAGGCGATCTGGTTTGGATGCAGGCGTAGGGAGCTTAAAACCAATTCGCGCATCACCTGACGGAATCATGACTGCCTTTGATTCGGTCGGTTTGGTGTCGCCTTGACCATAGCCATCGACAATTCTATGATCCACAGCTAATGAATGTCCTCAGTGAAGCCCAGATCCTGTTTATTTATTTCATTCATCGACGTTCAATTCGTGTAAATAGACTTAATGAATTGAACACTGATGGACTTATTTTACTCTACCATCTGCTGAATCACGGGGACATGTGCTGCCTTTTGAGGTGAACATTTTAGTAGCTCACCGTTAATGAGGCATCTCTTATAGAAGCACCCAACCTCACACTCTGATGCCACAATTAAGCAAGAAAATTCGGGTGTCACATATATGTGACGCCATTTGTAAATTTAACGGATTCAATAAATAACTTTAAAACCTCAAGCAGTAACACCATGTGGTCGTGGTAATAACTTTTACCTTCTAGCAATGTGAAGTAGTACAATTAATCGCTATCAGAAATATGATTGAGATAGCACCGCCTCTCCTGCCCCCCCCACACCCCCAACTCCCCTCCCACCACTTTTCCCACATTATCCACTAATGCTACTTCGGGTCCTACTGCTAGAACAAACAATTGTAGTGGTGTGTGTGTAGGTTGTTGCTAAGGTGACGATTCCTGCCATCATGTGATGCCCTTTTGTTTGTGGACTCCAAGATCACCGATTTGTTGGAGGAACTTGCATGTCTCATCTTTAGTGGATACGCCTCGTTGAGTTTGAATACTCGAGGGGCATTAAGTTAGTCCATGACAAAAACTTCTACATGCACCCATCCCTTACCAAGTTATTTACATAATGTCCAAAATGTGGCTTTTAAATGTAAAGGCTTATGAAATGGTGCAAAAAGGTATAATTTATTGGAACGGCTTGATTAGTTTGCGTTTGTCATTTTCACGGGGAAATGATACCTCGATTGGATGTTGGGGGTGACAAATTTCACGGAAATGACTGTTTATGTGATGAGGTGGGAGTCGGCATGATAGAGATTGCCAAGTTCCGTAATCATTGCTACTAATGGGCAAATGATTGTCCGCCGTACAAACAAGGATGCATGCCTCCTATAGGGATTGCAAACCTTTGTCCGCGGGACGCCGCGTTCCTCACCGAGAGTCCTTCCATGCTTTCACTTAATATAGATCTGGCCCGAAATCCAAATTGACGATCTATGAGCTAAATGACTGTGATGGAGATCAGTTTTCCATCTTCTTTCATAAAATACTCTTCAAAATCGCAGAATCTATCAACCGTGGTGCTTTAAAGTGCGACACAGCCAGGTATCAATCATAAGTTGTCCTATTTGAACTTAAATATAATCCTAAATTTTACAAATTGACCGGAGGACTTTTCGATGGCCAGTGTACTCGGATTTATATGAGTAGTATATAGGCGGCGAAGTGGTCGAGATTAAGAGCCGACAGTGGATGTACCAGATTTTGTCTGTCGGCTTCCTGCCTCACCTGCACTGAAGAGGAGCTAAATAAGGAGAATATGGCCAAAGCATTTACATTTGACTTCATCCCCACCCAAGTTGTCCAAGTACCCCACATCACGACAAAGGCCATGAATGAAATGAATGAGAAGGCAGGCAAAAGGAAAAAAGTTGTTTACTTCATCCACTCTCCGATTCGGTGTAATCGTTACAAAGTAAGAAGTGAGGTAGATTGTTACCCGAATTCTCTTATCCTACCATTTGAGCCAATGTCCTACTAGGATGGACTAATTTCGTTTGCAAAGTGACAACTACAGGCATGTCTATTGCCCACCTCTACCACTTCTTCTCATCTCTGACATTTTAGTTCATCATCCCAAAAGCAGGAAGCAAACATCCAAAACTAACTCATTTGACCTGAAGATTTAAGAGACTTCTGATAGAAATACTGGAAGCAGAAGAGCAAATCTATTCCATGGAGAGGAAATCCAGGCCAAATCCTCCAGATAAGATGAGGAAGATGGAGAAGATGGTCGTAGCAATGAAGGTCGCAATAAAATACACCTCCTAACAACTGGAAAATGAGGTTTTGCAATGAGTTGTGACTCTCAGCATTAGGTGGTTAGGCGGTGGCGATCCTGACTTCATGAGGACCTCCCATTAGTGACTCAGTTTAGGAGCAACGTTATCATCGTGTAACAGTGAGGCATCTGGACTGCTGGAGTCCACACCCCCTGAGATCATGGCAGCGAAAGTGTCGCTACCACAACAATAGTCAGATTACGTTGAAGGAAATCCCACTGAGGTGTATGCAAGCCAAAGAGGTTGGAAGGATCGACCACGTTCCAGACCCAAGCACTTCCGACCCAGTTAGTAATGTGTAGGGTTAACTGCCACACTAAGTGATGGTAGTTGAGAACACGATAGCAAGCTTGAATGTTAGAAGTGAGACAATCATCATCCTCCTTACCCACAACACGAGGCAAGTCTACCGACAGGAGGAGCAGACACAAGCACTTCCTCAACCGTTGTAGAGGCGGCAAACGATTCTGTGGTACTGGTCACCTATTTCACCAGCATAAGCCAATGTACTAAAAGACACAGCCATCAATCTCTGTTGTTCCCCGATGTGAAGCAGCTTTTGCCTCGCTACGCCTGCCATTTCGCCCTCAAAATTCTCGCAAGTCCTGTTTCATTAGGTAAGTCCTCACTGAGCCAGGTACTTTACAATTTACTGACTGCAAAGCACGGACCACGAAGATCCACTCTTTTTATCCTTTTATGCTATAGGAGTCTTCTGAGAATTCAAGAGTGTATACCTTGGAGACCTAGGATGGGTAACAGTGCATTATTTATGGATGGCTAGTGAAATGTTCTTTTGCTTAGTGATCGTTGCAATACAAATGCATCCTGGCATTTCTTCTGCCAAATCGGTTAGTTAGTAACCAATGTGAAATAAACTCTGGACCATTGCTAGCTCCGTAGCATTCCTTCCGCAGTTAGTGTAAATACGAAGAAGGGGTTCTATCGTCTCTTAGATTTGCCGTACGATAGTCGGCGGTAGCACTTACTTCGTCATTAATCAAGAATGGAGAAGGCTTGAGGGTGTAAGACATCTGTTCGAGTCAGTTGCTACCAAAATCTTCTTATTCCTACCATTTCTGGGTAAAAAAATTCTGCTACTGCGTCTCGTACTAACTTTACGACAGGTTTTTGCATTTCCGGGACCAAATAAAAAATCACTCTTTGGGTAGACAAGTTCCCTAGATGGAAAATGGAATGTAAAAAAGGACGTGGCAAACGCGTGAGCGGATTCTTTTAATTTCACTGGCGCCGAAGGCTCGGCCTTTGTACACCTGCTAGGTGGCACGGCGCTCGGACCACACCAGTAGCCCCTCAGTCGTCCTGCATACCAACAAAGCATCCCACCCGAACATTATGTCTTCCTTTGTCCTCTGGGAGGTCGTGAAACGCCCTATCGGTGAAAAAAGTAAGCGCATTCAGCATCATAGTGCAACCGTCATGGGGTAATCTGTGCCCACCCCCAGTAGAAGGATTGACAACGACGTCTATCTTTGGTAAAAACTCCAATCCCGAGTCATGAATGAAAGCCATTACCGATTGAGTCGACACCAGTCGTGGTTGTAAACCATCAGGAGTAGGTCGTTAAGGAGCTGTTCATGCTGGCTATGTGGGGATGTCAATGAAGTGGGCACCTTATACCTCCTCCACCTCTCTACTTCCTAGACATGTCTGGGCAGTGTAGTGACAGCGACTTGAACCAAAGGCGAAACAGTTTCACCTTCGTTGACTAGCTGATACTGGGCTGCTATGACATTTACTGCCACCGAATTGTCAACCTCCAGTTCTGGACATCACTGATCAGCGAGTTCTTCTCCCTCAGTGGAGTTGGCCCTACAGAGGAGAAGCTAGTTAAAATTCGCACGATTCCAACATCACCGAAGGAAGAGAGCATTTTTATCCCTTGTCTCACCTTAAAGAAGAATTTATGATTTATCATAGCTAGGTAGGTTTTACCTCTAGAATAAAATTTGATTTTATCTTTTTCACACATTCCACTTGTCATTAATGGGTCCTGTCACCAGTGTTTGCTGAGTAAATTAATAGTGCGTGACTAACGCAGGCTCGAGGCAGAAGTCGCCTCGCCAATTTTTCCAACTATTCAACCCTATGGACGCAAAAAAGTGACTGCATCAGGCTCTACTTTATAGCCCAAAACTTCTACTCCCCTTATGGAAGAGCTGGTGATCAAATTTGTTGGACTAAGTCATGGCCATTTTATCCATTCATCTCTTACGAGGCAGGAGAAGTTAAACGAGTCTCCGTGGTTCTTGTTCTTGATTCAGTAAGGCTTTAAAGGGTTTAGTCTGGTGAGGACATACCACTGGTTGAAATGGTGGAGGCTGCAGTGATATGCGTGATGAGGCAACAGATGTCGATGGCTGTGGAAATGCATTTATACTCACTGTGATTTCACCATGTTGATTACTGGTGATGGATTTGGTAAATGGTTGGACCGATTGTTGTGCCTCCATGGTATCGTCCTGTCGGCAGATGTGTCTTGTGTTGGAGGTAAGGAAGAGCATGATTTTAGGTGCTTTGAAGGACGTGACATTGATTGCCTCTCTTTCCACATTCTGGCTGATAATTTTGCTAGGTTGAAGCTCACTATTGTGTTTTCGAGTGTTGCCACTACTTGATGTGACAGGCATCTCTACACATTACTGACGGACTCGAACCTGTCCGGGTCTGGAACATGGTCACTCGTTCCATCCTCTCCAGATTGCATACGCCTTACTGACAATTGCAACCTGAACATTGCTGCAGTAGCAACACCTTGTCAACAACTGTGCAGATATCTCACGGCCCCACGATGACGTTGTTGCTCCAAAACTGAGGAAACAATGGGATTCTCTTCAAGGAGCCAGAACCACTAAACGATTGGATAACCACTTAATGGTGTGGGTCACAAATGCATTGCAGCACCTCAATTTCCAGTTGTTGGGAGGGTGCATCTGTTGGAAATTCCGCTGCCACGACTATTTCCTCCACCTTCCTCATCTCATCTTGAGGATTTGGTCCGATTATCCGTTCCACGGACTAGATTTCCTCCTTAGCTTCTAGCATAACAGTCAGAATTGTCTCAATTCTTAAAACCAAATGAGTTGAATGTCTGCTTCTTGCTTTTAGAGACGACGAGCCTGGATGTAAGAGATGATAGAAGGTGGTGGAGGTGTGCCACGGATATTCCTGTAATTGTCACATTGGAAACAAGGTTTATCCATCGTAGTAGGACACTACCTTTATGGTGATCATGTTTCAAACATTTGAATTAAATAGTTTCTGCGACAGTCTGCCTCAGTCTTTATATTGTTAGTGAGGGTTACACCATATCAGAGTGTGGGTGGAGGAAAAGATGTCTCTTCCCATTCGCCTATTTTCCCAAACATTTTGTTAGTGGTTGCCGTCGTTGAGGATGAAGTCAAATGTGATTGTCTTGGCCATATTCTCCTCCTGCAGCTCCCCCTCAGTGCTGATGAGGTAGAAGGTGGGCAGCGCACTGCACACTGAAGCATAATATCGGTCAACGCTCAAGAGCGGTCACGCATGCTTGCATCGAAGTGCTCGTTGAAATGGAGGTAGAAGTTGATGCCTCGAAAAACTGTCTATCATTTCTGAGGCGCTAACTAGTTTGCCTCTGTGGTAGATGTCGGACCGACTAGATGCTGTGCCACGTCAGGTTGCCACATTGTCAACCATAACACCTCTCCATCCTAGCAGACACCTCTACAGGAACCCGCTATTCACATCCGTCCATTGGAATCCTACAGGTTCCGTAATGTCCAGACAACAAGTCATCTCCTCCAAATCTGTACAAAACTTCCATCTTGCCCCTTACCCAAATCCAACTGAAATCTTACAAGGTTTTTGAAATGATTAGGGAAATGCCGTGAATTCTAGTCGAGTACAGGGCAATTAAATGTCCGCTAGTTTGATTACTCATTTTTGCCTGCAAGAACAAAGCTGCCACAAGCCATCAATTGCAACGCAGTCCTCTAAACTGAAGAAGGATACACAAGTGTCTTGATTGCTGGCACACGGCTCTAAGGAATTACACATTATTTTCCCAATCGGTACCGACAGATCAGTCAATGGGCTGCCTTTTTAATCCCCGATTGTGAAAGAGATGAACAAACTCACTTATGACACGAAGCTTCATTCAACCATACTGATCCAGTCGGACTGCCATTTAAAAGGACTGAATAAATAGAGACTTCTAGAGAAGATTAATTTGTTGTCTATTCCTTCATCTGCAGAGGAGGCGGAGCGGCAGTCACTCAGTCCTAGTGGCTGGGTCGTACGGCAAGAGCGGAACGCAAATTACGGTTAGCAAGCAAGCTAATTAGGGCATCGCGTCTACCCGATCTATCCTCGTTCTAATTATAAAACGTTGGTAAGGAAGTGGACAATTTGCGACCAAATGGAATGCCAAGCTTACTGCAAAAGAGACAGCCAAGCGAAGGGTGTCGGAAAGTCAAGGTGGAAGCACCAGCAATATTGTGGTTGTCATTCAGAAATGAAGTCGACAAGGGATAGATGTGGAAGAATGCTTGGATGCACAGCCAAGTTCTGAAAGCCACGGCAAATCAGACCTCTAGTAGCCACATAGGACTTTTCCCACTGACATGGTCGAGGCCAATTTTACCATTCTAACCTTCAAAATGTTTACCATTTGTGTCCGAAGCCCGACCATGAGGCAAGATGCTGCCGCTTATTTAGACGTTAAGGAGTCTGAAGGTGCAATGGGTGGCTCCATCCATTGCTGCCACCAGCCAAGTAACTCGGGGGGCTATGCTAAATTCACTAAATCCTCCAAGAGCCTCGTATCAGTGAAGAATCGCAAGACGAGGTGGTTGCCACCGAGAATAACAAGCAATAACCATGGCAGATTCCACATTACCTATGGCAAGTTCATTTAAAGGTGGAACTGAGGCAGGTTGTGACACTATAATTTGCCTCATATTTATTCACAATCGCAGCAAAACCGATTGTTGTCCACTTTCAGCTACCGACTACCGGTGTCTGGTGTGTCTACCAAGCTCGTTTCCTTCTCAAAGAAAGAGCTCTCCATGACTGTGTCTTCAACCACTCTCCATGTGAACTAATGGGATGTGTTCCACCTTCCATAATGCTAGAAGCTAAAGCTTTGTTCTCCGCCTAGATTAAAGCTTCTTTAAGACTCAGAGATTTTGCGTTATGCTTTACGATGGTCGGTTCGGATGAAGGATGACGCAAAGACATAGGTCCTACAATTCAAACTCATCAGCATTTGATTGCCAATGGTTAAACAAATTGCCTGACTTAATTGATCCTGTTAGTGGATGCAACAGAAAAAGTGGTCAAACTGCGTTAAATACCCAAGGCGCTGCCATGTCAAAAACTTGCAGAAACTCTGTCGGCAAAAGAAAGATTGCTACACAGGCTTCGAACAGTTGCCGCCTACTTTCGTAGTACTGCTTGCCAACAGTCAGTGCCGCATCTCTTTGCATTCTTTCACTCCTTTCTTCCCTTCTTTTGTTTTGTCCTCGTTGTAGAACGGCAACAGCATCACCACCACTGCTGCCGCCACCACTGAAGCCGAAATTGGTTTGCTCAGTTGATGGTGAATTTTCTGTCCCTTAACCCACCCCGCACAGAAAGCATTAAAGATGTGGTTTTCCTCCTTAAATTGCCATGTTGTCCAAATTTGTGTTTTGTTTTTGTAAAGACTAAAATCGCCGTCTTGAATTGAAAAAAAAACCACACAAGCAAGCGAACATCGGTATCGTCTTATTCCAGTCTTTGGGTGAATTCAAAGGCGAGGGTGGTGGCCACACTCGTAGTGGTGGTAGACCTGATTTTATTGGCTAAAAAGTTTTAAGCTTTGCGTGACAGTGGTGAGCATGTTATTTGTGGGTGGCCAAATTTATTACGACTTACAATTAAAGGTCTATCAAAATTATGCGTTTTGACAATCATGCCAATATTGCGCTCAGTGATGAGGCATATAATGATTGAATAGACATCTGGCTTACGGAAAGGGTATTTTGAAGCCGTCTATAGAGGAAAAGGCAATCACCACTGGCATGATGATTTAGTGGTTTGATATGAAAAAGGCACTTGCATCACTGAACTGACTAAGTAAAAGGCAGTCATAAATCGGGTGAAGGATAAGCAAATGGGATTTAAACCACCCACGCCAACAATGCAAGGTAGCTGCCTTAACGGATATAAGTAGTATCTTGCAGGTCTTG
>LWMK02000024.1:260403-285294 GCA_001693075.2 Taenia saginata
TGGATGGATGGATGGATGGATGGATGGATGGATGGATGGATGGATGGATGGATGGATGGATGGATGGATGGATGGATGGATGGATGGATGGATGGATGGATGGATGGATGGATGGATGGATGGATGGATGGATGGATGGATGGATGGATGGATGGATGGATGGATGGATGGATGGATGGATGGATGGATGGATGGATGGATGGATGGATGGATGGATGGATGGATGGATGGATGGATGGATGGATGGATGGATGGATGGATGGATGGATGGATGGATGGATGGATGGATGGATGGATGGATGGATGGATGGATGGATGGATGGATGGATGGATGGATGGATGGATGGATGGATGGATGGATGGATGGATGGATGGATGGATGGATGGATGGATGGATGGATGGATGGATGGATGGATGGATGGATGGATGGATGGATGGATGGATGGATGGATGGATGGATGGATGGATGGATGGATGGATGGATGGATGGATGGATGGATGGATGGATGGATGGATGGATGGATGGATGGATGGATGGATGGATGGATGGATGGATGGATGGATGGATGGATGGATGGATGGATGGATGGATGGATGGATGGATGGATGGATGGATGGATGGATGGATGGATGGATGGATGGATGGATGGATGGATGGATGGATGGATGGATGGATGGATGGATGGATGGATGGATGGATGGATGGATGGATGGATGGATGGATGGATGGATGGATGGATGGATGGATGGATGGATGGATGGATGGATGGATGGATGGATGGATGGATGGATGGATGGATGGATGGATGGATGGATGGATGGATGGATGGATGGATGGATGGATGGATGGATGGATGGATGGATGGATGGATGGATGGATGGATGGATGGATGGATGGATGGATGGATGGATGGATGGATGGATGGATGGATGGATGGATGGATGGATGGATGGATGGATGGATGGATGGATGGATGGATGGATGGATGGATGGATGGATGGATGGATGGATGGATGGATGGATGGATGGATGGATGGATGGATGGATGGATGGATGGATGGATGGATGGATGGATGGATGGATGGATGGATGGATGGATGGATGGATGGATGGATGGATGGATGGATGGATGGATGGATGGATGGATGGATGGATGGATGGATGGATGGATGGATGGATGGATGGATGGATGGATGGATGGATGGATGGATGGATGGATGGATGGATGGATGGATGGATGGATGGATGGATGGATGGATGGATGGATGGATGGATGGATGGATGGATGGATGGATGGATGGATGGATGGATGGATGGATGGATGGATGGATGGATGGATGGATGGATGGATGGATGGATGGATGGATGGATGGATGGATGGATGGATGGATGGATGGATGGATGGATGGATGGATGGATGGATGGATGGATGGATGGATGGATGGATGGATGGATGGATGGATGGATGGATGGATGGATGGATGGATGGATGGATGGATGGATGGATGGATGGATGGATGGATGGATGGATGGATGGATGGATGGATGGATGGATGGATGGATGGATGGATGGATGGATGGATGGATGGATGGATGGATGGATGGATGGATGGATGGATGGATGGATGGATGGATGGATGGATGGATGGATGGATGGATGGATGGATGGATGGATGGATGGATGGATGGATGGATGGATGGATGGATGGATGGATGGATGGATGGATGGATGGATGGATGGATGGATGGATGGATGGATGGATGGATGGATGGATGGATGGATGGATGGATGGATGGATGGATGGATGGATGGATGGATGGATGGATGGATGGATGGATGGATGGATGGATGGATGGATGGATGGATGGATGGATGGATGGATGGATGGATGGATGGATGGATGGATGGATGGATGGATGGATGGATGGATGGATGGATGGATGGATGGATGGATGGATGGATGGATGGATGGATGGATGGATGGATGGATGGATGGATGGATGGATGGATGGATGGATGGATGGATGGATGGATGGATGGATGGATGGATGGATGGATGGATGGATGGATGGATGGATGGATGGATGGATGGATGGATGGATGGATGGATGGATGGATGGATGGATGGATGGATGGATGGATGGATGGATGGATGGATGGATGGATGGATGGATGGATGGATGGATGGATGGATGGATGGATGGATGGATGGATGGATGGATGGATGGATGGATGGATGGATGGATGGATGGATGGATGGATGGATGGATGGATGGATGGATGGATGGATGGATGGATGGATGGATGGATGGATGGATGGATGGATGGATGGATGGATGGATGGATGGATGGATGGATGGATGGATGGATGGATGGATGGATGGATGGATGGATGGATGGATGNACAACTCAGCTAACATTATTTGTTGGAGAGCCAAACATCCCGCGGCAGAATGAGGCGTTGTGTGGGTGGTCGAGGCGATGGTGATGGTGACTCACGATTTAGAGATAACGAAAGAGGCTTATTTCCTGACCATGCCTCCCATCTCTCCAATCTGGCGTTTGGGCTGAAGCGAATGATAGCTGCAGCGACACCACTTCCGATCGAGTCTACTGTGCTGCAAAAGTCTCTTCCATGCGCAATTGCAAGCTCCACGGAACGACACGCCTCATGTGCAACTACTCTTCGACAAGCAAGTTCGTGTCAGTGTCCAGAGCTACAAGGCCTCATCTTCGCTGACTAACTGCTCACATGAATGAATGTGGTTGACCACGGCTGTGGACTGACATCCACCAGGTGGTTAATTTGGATCACCGCACAGACGCATGGTCAGTCGTTTCTGCAACGTTGGCCATGTCTGGACGGAAGACCAATTACCATGCAACTCAGCATCCAGTCTCTGCTGCACCACGTCCAAAGGCATATGGGCACACGGACAACTGTCTGATGTNTCACATGAATGAATGTGGTTGACCACGGCTGTGGACTGACATCCACCAGGTGGTTAATTTGGATCACCGCACAGACGCATGGTCAGTCGTTTCTGCAACGTTGGCCATGTCTGGACGGAAGACCAATTACCATGCAACTCAGCATCCAGTCTCTGCTGCACCACGTCCAAAGGCATATGGGCACACGGACAACTGTCTGATGTCGCGGCAGGGTGGTGTTACGTCCTCATATTTGCGAGAGAGGCTGACAATCATCATGCGTCGTTGTGATGACGACTGAGTAAGTGTGGTGGAGACTAGTGCACACGTGCATGGACTGGAAGTGACACAGGTGGGACCAGCTTGTCACACACTACTACGCTNGACTGAGTAAGTGTGGTGGAGACTAGTGCACACGTGCATGGACTGGAAGAGACAGAGGTAGGACCAAATTGTCACACACTACTACACTCACAGCCACCACCACCACCACCACCGCTTCTCGGTTGATGTCGACTTCTCACTCTTGCATCCACCTCTACACTCAGCATTGAGTTGCCACTTCCAAACACCTGCTCCGAATTCTCCACCAAGTATTTGGCTCTCCACCAGTTGCATCGCGATGATTTCAAGCAATGCCACGAGTGAGCACAAAAACCATAACGCAGCAAAGTAGAACAAGGCGCATTGCTCTCTGAGGAGGCGATTCACTGTCTAGACAACAACGCAAACAACGAGTGCTCACACCGTCGGTGGCGTGGTGGTGTCTGTGGTGGTGTCTGTGCTCCAGAAATGGACGAATGAATTTGGAGGAAATGATGTCGGAAAAAAGTCATCTTCGACTGTACAATGCTCACGAGTAAGAGCCATGACAAGTGGGATTAAGGCGGTGAATCCTAACGTCGCCTGTGGCCTTTTTGGCTGTGAGCCACTGCTCCAACTTCACTGCAATCACCGAGCACATTATGAGATAGCCTGCTACAGCTCAGAGTTGGAGAATGGTATCGCTGAAGAGAGAGGGAGGAAAGTGCTGTGTGAGTGTTGGAGAAATAAGAACGCCAAGCATTCAGTCGAGTTGAGGTATGAAGGATTGTTGGGGTGCAGTTGTGCACAGGGAGGTGGTGTTGGTGGGTGAATGAGTGGTTGAAGGCAACACTCAACCAGTGGAATCAAGTTTGTTGCACATGGGTGATCACTCGGCTGGCTCCATTGTATCAGTCGACTCCTCAACCGACTTCATTGTGACGTCACTGCTGCAACGCACGTTCCAGCTAACGAATCCCACACTCTCATTTACACTACCGAAAAATCGGCTAGGACAGATGAGACGAAATCGCTTGAATAATACAGACAGATGTGAGAAAACGGCAAGTGAAAGCAATCTTGCTTGCGTTTGCAACATTACTCCACACTAGCTAGTCTACAGGGATTATTGAGAGGAAGACTGTCATCTGTCGAGGTCGAGGCTGCTGAGGCCTCTTAATGCCCTTCGAGTACCTTCCTAATTGCTGCACAGAGCTGGGATGTTGAACGGTGGTAGTGGGTTTAGCGTTGACATGGAGGGACTGGCTGTGGCCTGTGGCATGCGACAGTTTGTGTTTGGAATGCCCTAATCACTGTGCAGGGGCAAGCATCACCACCACCACCATCGCCACCGCAGACAGGTCACTTCGATTGTCATCAAAGACTGTGTTGGACATGCACTGGCACAGTTTATGACCACCTCGATGAAGACGATTTCGCCTGCACAGATCCAACATGATGCGTGCGTTGATTAGCAGTCAGTGGGAGAACTCCTGTTGGATCGCTCACCACTCGATGTGCATTGTGGTCATGTCTCAAAAGGAAAGAGGAAGAAATGAGGAAGAAAGGAGGAAGAAAGGAGGAGTGTTTGAGCATCGCACGATGTTTGCGTGCCCTCATCATTCTGCGACACCTATTAACCTTGGGACGAAGACACAACAGGTCATTGTTCTTGCGTGAGTTACAGGCTGCACGTCAACCTATTGTGCAATTGACTGCATGGAGACTGACTTGCCAGACGGGTGTACTGTTTTGAATGATTAAGTGTTGTTTGAACAGTCAAAGGAATCACTTCGAGAGCAGTACGCATGCAGACACAGGTAGATACGGTGAGTAGATGGTGAGACACATAGGTGGGTAGGTGGGTAGGTAGGCAAGTAGATGGGTAAATAGATGAATGTGGAGGTATATGGGTTGACGGATGGCGAGGTGGAGTGGTGAACAACTGATCGACCCTGAATACCATCCACTTACCGTCGTAGGAGACACTGCGTGCTCGAACCAGATCGGTCTTGTTGCCGACCAGAACGATGGCACTGGCGATTTTACACCGTCCGAGGATCTCCGACACGATGGTCTGTGCGCCTTTGAAGGACTCTCGATCGTCGATCGCGTACACCACCAGGTAGGCGTCCGCTGAGTCGATCACCTTCAGTAAGAGAATTCCTCCTTCACTCCGCATACCCTCTACAGTCTCCATCAACCAAATGCAGCGGTGGGGGAAACAACCACTTAAGCACACCCACCTCACCTCACCTCACCTCACCTCTCCTTTCCTCACCCTACGTAATCTTTCTCCCTCCTTCTTGGCAGCATCTGTGACTCATTTTGATGCCCTCCTCCACCTCCTCCTCCTCCTCCTCCTCCTCCTCCGCCATCCCCACCTAAGTGGGGACAGGAAGACAGCAGTGAGCATCACATGGAGGGACTGGCTGTGGCCTGTGGCATGCGACAGTTTGTGTTTGGAATGCCCTAATCACTGTGCAGGGGNTGACATGGAGGGACTGGCTGTGGCCTGTGGCATGCGACAGTTTGTGTTTGGAATGCCCTAATCACTGTGCAGGGGCAAGCATCACCACCACCACCATCGCCACCGCAGACAGGTCACTTCGATTGTCATCAAAGACTGTGTTGGACATGCACTGGCACAGTTTATGACCACCTCGATGAAGACGATTTCGCCTGCACAGATCCAACATGATGCGTGCGTTGATTAGCAGTCAGTGGGAGAACTCCTGTTGGATCGCTCACCACTCGATGTGCATTGTGGTCATGTCTCAAAAGGAAAGAGGAAGAAATGAGGAAGAAAGGAGGAAGAAAGGAGGAGTGTTTGAGCATCGCACGATGTTTGCGTGCCCTCATCATTCTGCGGCACCTATTAACCTTGGGACGAAGACACAACAGGTCATTGTTCTTGCGTGAGTTACAGGCTGCACGTCAACCTATTGTGCAATTGACTGCATGGAGACTGACTTGCCAGACGGGTGTACTGTTTTGAATGATTAAGTGTTGTTTGAACAGTCAAAGGAATCACTTCGAGAGCAGTACGCATGCAGACACAGGTAGATACGGTGAGTAGATGGTGAGACACATAGGTGGGTAGGTGGGTAGGTAGGCAAGTAGATGGGTAAATAGATGAATGTGGAGGTATATGGGTTGACGGATGGCGAGGTGGAGTGGTGAACAACTGATCGACCCTGAATACCATCCACTTACCGTCGTAGGAGACACTGCGTGCTCGAACCAGATCGGTCTTGTTGCCGACCAGAACGATAGCACTGGCGATTTTACACCGTCCGAGGATCTCCGACACGATGGTCTGTGCGCCTTTGAAGGACTCTCGATCGTCGATCGCGTACACCACCAGGTAGGCGTCCGCTGAGTCGATCACCTTCAGTAAGAGAATTCCTCCTTCACTCTACGTATCATCTACAGTCTCCATCAACCAAATGCAGCGGTGGGGGAAACAACCACTTAAGCACACCCACCTCACCTCACCTCACCTCACCTCACCTCTCCTTTCCTCACCCTACGTAATCTTTCTCCCTCCTTCTTGGCAGCATCTGTGACTCATTTTGATGCCCTCCTCCACCTCCTCCTCCTCCTCCTCCTCCTCCTCCGCCATCCCCACCTAAGTGGGGACAGGAAGACAGCAGTGAGCATCCGGATGTCCACAAACTAGCGCACCACTGCTGCTGTTGTACGAGCAGCTCTCGACCTTTATGCTGACCTATTGCGTTAGCGCTGGACAGCAGTAAACAACTCTGCCTTTGGCATCATGCCACCACAGGGGATTAGGGAGAGCGTGTCGTTTTTGTTCCCTCCACCCCAGAATAGCTCGCCTTGCCAAGGTCTTCTTACCAGTGAATTATAAATCCTCGTGTCTGTAAGTGGAGGTGGTTTGTTGCTTTTTCCACAGAATGAATGCGGAATGTTGAGAGGCGGCCTGACGCAGAGAGTGAATGAAAGGAACACCCTCTCCACCTCATGGCAGGGCTATCTACTAACTGTGTTTGTGACTGTCGTCACTATGCGTAGTGCACAGACAACTTGGATGGGCATGAAGGCAAATGCGTCTTCCTTTCCACTGCCCCACCTCCTCTTCGTTGCATCTGAGTTGAGTGTGGTCAGGCAGAAGTAGTTCCATGACACACATCGATGCAAGTGGCATCAGCACTTGGAGGTAATCGTCTTCGTCCATGCAAGAGGTCAACTGGGAGGCGAGGCAATATGCCACAGCCTCGTGCGCTTTGGAAGTTTTCAAGTGACTGACACTCGCCTGACTGCAGGCCATTGCTGTGGAGTTGGTTGGAGCAGTAATGTGGCAGCTGCCAATCAGACATCTCTACTCACGAGACACATTCCATCATCGAAGCAGTTGAATGTTCAGAGGATTCAGTGCTGCGTGCCTCAGAACGGACTCTCGTTGTTTCGTTAGAGGCAGGAGGATAGTAGGTACCTGCACAGCGTCTTGCCCTCTTCTGGTGAAGGAGAGGAGCAGGCACTGAGGAAGTGCCAACACCGATAACGATGTGGAGGTATTGCCTAGCGAGGATTATAACAACTCAGCTAACATTATTTGTTGGAGAGCCAAACATCCCGCGGCAGAATGAGGCGTTGTGTGGGTGGTCGAGGCGATGGTGATGGTGACTCACGATTTAGAGATAACGAAAGAGGCTTATTTCCTGACCATGCCTCCCATCTCTCCAATCTGGCGTTTGGGCTGAAGCGAATGATAGCTGCAGCGACACCACTTCCGATCGAGTCTACTGTGCTGCAAATGAAGGTGTGGTCTTCGCTTCTGGTTGACGAGTTGTGGGCAGACATCGCCTGACTATGCTGTGATGGCGAGAACGGAGGTGACACTGCAAGGTTTACCGAGAACGTCGCCCTTGTAACCGAACTGCATTTGGTTTAGTTGTAGACATAATGGATGGGCTGTGGTGTCTCCTTCCATTCCAACACCGCTTTGGAGTCATGAATGTCCGTCTCTGTCGAGAGTCGCCCGCTCTTCAAGTAAGGTAGTCGTGGATCTCCTGCTGCAGTGCTGCAGCCTACAGTCGCATTAGATGGGACGAGGATAGCGCGATAAGCAGAGTTGTTTCGTTACAAAAGGCAATCATGAGGTGTGTTCGATTTACTGGGTCACGAGATAGGATGCATCTGCTCTTCGCCCAAATCTAGTCCACCTCGCATTGACAAGGCTTTGTGTCAGTGATGCGTTTCATTGTACAAGGACACTGGTCTATCCTCCTGTCTCGGCTTTCACCATTGAAGTGTTTGAGACAACTCAAACGCTCCACATGACACGACATATCAATGAATGCATCCCCACTTAACAGTCCTTTCTTCACGTGTGTGTGTGTGTACTAATGTTGTAGCAACGCATCCACGCAAAGTCACTTCCAGTCGCGCACTTTAGATAGGCCTGGATGCCACAAATCAGTAGAAATGCAATCACCATTCGTTCGTTCGTGCGCCTCGATTGTCAATCCATTACTCATGTCCTCCATTAATACAGCACCCTCACCCGCCTGTCCTCTCCCATCACCACTCGACGATGGCTAAGCACAAAGCGTGTCGCGATGCTATGTAGGTCTTAGTTTTACTTTGACATGATCTTGGGATTTAAAGGACCCATTCGATTGTGGGTGTCGTGGTGTTGATTAACTACTTCAGTTGAATCAAGTCCTCTACGTGGAGCATTCCAAGCCCACTACAAGAAGTTCCACTAATGTGCCTTAGTAACTGTTCCACGGGTACGGACAAGAAGCTTCTCTCATTTCTATCCTCTCTGCTTTCTTGTATTTTGTGATAGCTGGTTGGAAACACAACGCATCGAGATGCTAGCTTTTGAGAGTGTCAGTTGGAATTGGAGCGGTTCCATGTCCACATCGACAATGCAACATGTTATGAGTGTTTTTGTCTTAAATGCCACATTTGTTGCAGTGGAAGGAAACGCCGACTTGACGTGGCAGGTTCTGTATGCGAAACAGGGGGGAGTGAACGAACAACCACGACCCGCAAGAAATAGGTTCCATCCTAGCTTAGGCTGATTGGACGACATATCTGAACACACCCACCTCACCTCACCTCACCTCACCTCACCTCTCCTTTCCTCACCCTACGTAATCTTTCTCCCTCCTTCTTGGCAGCATCTGTGACTCATTTTGATGCCCTCCTCCACCTCCTCCTCCTCCTCCTCCTCCTCCTCCGCCATCCCCACCTAAGTGGGGACAGGAAGACAGCAGTGAGCATCCGGATGTCCACAAACTAGCGCACCACTGCTGCTGTTGTACGAGCAGCTCTCGCCCTTTATGCTGACCTATTGCGTTAGCGCTGGACAGCAGTAAACAACTCTGCCTTTGGCATCATGCCACCACAGGGGATTAGAGAGAGCGTGTCGTTTTTGTTCCCTCCACCCCAGAATAGCTCGCCTTGTCAAGGTCTTCTTACCAGTGAATTATAAATCCTCGTGTCTGTAAGTGGAGGTGGTTTGTTGCTTTTTCCACAGAATGAATGCGGAATGTTGAGAGGCGGCCTGACGCAGAGAGTGGATGAAAGGAGCACCCTCTCTACCTCATGGCAGGGCTATCTACTAACTGTGTTTGTGACTGTCGTCACTATGTGTAGTGCACAGACAACTTGGATGGGCATGAAGGCAAATGCGTCTTCCTTTCCACTGCCCCACCTCCTCTTCGTTGCATCTGAGTTGAGTGTGGTCTTGCAGAAGTAGTTTCATGACATACAACGATACAAGTGGCATCAGCACTTGGAGGTAATCGTCTCCGTCCATGCAACAGGTCAACTGGGAGGCGAGACAATTTGCCACAGCCTCGTGCGCTTTGGAAGTTTTCAAGTGACTGACACTCGCCTGACTGCAGGCCATTGCTGTGGAGTTGGTTGGAGCAGTAATGTGGCAGCTGCCAATCAGACATCTCTACTCACGAGACACATTCCATCATCGAAGCAGTTGAATGTTCAGAGGATTCAGTGCTGCCTGCCTCAGAACGGACTCTCGTTGTTTCGTTAGAGGCAGGAGGATAGTAGGTACCTGCACAGCGTCTTGCCCTCTTCTGGTGAAGGAGAGGAGCAGGCACTGAGGAAGTGCCAACACCGATAACGATGTGGAGGTATTGCCTAGCGAGGATTATATCAACTCAGCTAACATTATTTGTTGGAGAGCCAAACATCCCGCGGCAGAATGAGGCGTTGTGTGGGTGGTCGAGGCGATGGTGATGGTGACTCACGATTTAGAGATAACGAAAGAGGCTTATTTCCTGACCATGCCTCCCATCTCTCCAATCTGGCGTTTGGGCTGAAGCGAATGATAGCTGCAGCGACACCACTTCCGATCGAGTCTACTGTGCTGCAAATGAAGGTGTGGTCTTCGCTTCTGGTTGACGAGTTGTGGGCAGACATCGCCTGACTATGCTGTGATGGCGAGAACGGAGGTGACACTGCAAGGTTTACCGAGAACGTCGCCCTTGTAACCGAACTGCATTTGGTTTAGTTGTAGACATAATGGATGGGCTGTGGTGTCTCCTTCCATTCCACCACCACTTTGGAATCACGAATATCCGTCTCTGTCGAGAGTCGCCCGCTCTTCAAGTAAGGTAGTCGTGGATCTCCTGCTGCAGTGCTGCAGCCTACAGTCGCATTAGATGGGACGAGGATAGCGCGATAAGCAGAGTTGTTTTGTTACAAAAGGCAATCATGAGGTGTGTTCGATTTACTGGGTCACGAGAAAGGATGTGTCTGCTCTTCGCCCAAATCTAGTCCACCTCGCATTGACAAGGCTTTGTGTCAGTGATGCGTTTCATTGTACAAGGACACTGGTCTATCCTCCTGTCTCGGCTTTCACCATTGAAGTGTTGGAGACAACTCAAACACTCCACATCACACGACATGTCAATGAATGCATCCCCACTTAACAGTCCTTTCTTCACGTGTGTGTGTGTGTACTAATGTTGTAGCAACGCATCCACGCAAAGTCACTTCCAATCGCGCACTTTAGATAGGCCTGGATGCCACAAATCAGTAGAAATGCAATCACCATTCGTTCGTTCGTGCGCCTCGATTGTCAATCCATTACTCATGTCCTCCATTAATACAGCACCCTCACCCGCCTGTCCTCTCCCATCACCACTCGACGATGGCTAAGCACAAAGCGTGTCGCGATGCTATGTAGGTCTTAGTTTTACTTTGACATGATCTTGGGATTTAAAGGACCCATTCGATTGTGGGTGTCGTGGTGTTGATTAACTACTTCAGTTGAATCAAGTCCTCTACGTGGAGCATTCCAAGCCCACTACAAGAAGTTCCACTAATGTGCCTTAGTAACTGTTCCACGGGTACGGACAAGAAGCTTCTCTCATTTCTATCCTCTCTGCTTTCTTGTATTTTGTGATAGCTGGTTGGAAACACAACGCATCGAGATGCTAGCTTTTGAGAGTGTCAGTTGGAATTGGAGCGGTTCCATGTCCACATCGACAATGCAACATGTTATGAGTGTTTTTGTCTTAAATGCCACATTTGTTGCAGTGGAAGGAAACGCCGACTTGACGTGGCAGGTTCTGTATGCGAAACAGGGGGGAGTGAACGAACAACCACGACCCGCAAGAAATAGGTTCCATCCTAGCTTAGGCTGATTGGACGACATATCTGATTCTACTGTTTCAAAGTCAGTTATTCTATTTGTGGCACCAGTTGGGCAATTGCAGTTGTTATGAATCGGCAAGAAACATGTGTCACATATTTGCGACGCAGGTTGCTACTGATTTACTGACTAAAGTAGTATGTTTGGGTAAAAAACACTACTTGTCGTCAGTGGACACAGATGTAATCTGTAGATACTGTAGGGGAGTTGATGTAATTGCCAGGGTGCCTTAGGCAAGAGTTGGATGTGGTGGAAGTGGTGCGTGCTGGGAACTCACCGCAAAATTGGGATGCTCGTAGCTGTCGCTGTCAATGAGTAGAAGGCTTGTCTGTTGACCGTCTACGTCCACTGTGATCGTCTCAAGGACATTCCCATGGTTTGCTGTATGTTAGTGATGCGTTTTATAGTACGAAAGCTCTTCTCTCAGCTTTGTCTTTTGTTTCTCTTAGCTGTTAAACATTGGCATCGATTTAAAGGCTGCATCGGTGGCACAAGTTGGTTATAAGTCATACTGTCAGGAAGTACTTCCACGTTTTACCATCTGTTGTTTACATGACATGTCATGACAACGATTTCATCTCTACTCAAGGGTCGTAGCAACACTTGCGTGTTTTCTAACGATGTTCCATTGCATATTCTCCAGTTCATTTTTAGATGTGAACACTGGAATGTCTTGGATGCACAGCCCTGTGTTAATATGATCACCACTCCCTTGCTTGCCACTCAGCTCTTTCGTTAATACAACAAATTTAATTGTCTGCTTACCCTCTACATTATCAGGCAATAGCTGAGCACATAATATTACAATGCTGTCCCAACCTTAGTCATTCCAAGTCTACTCTCAGAGGTTTCACCAATGTGCTTGAGTAGCTGTTCCACGGATAATCATAGAAATGTGCTAAGAATGTGTGAGTGCTGTCTGCAAGTACAACGCACTGTTACAGCCGTTTAAAATATCAGTGCAACGTGTTCCCAACACCTTTTTCTCACATTCCACTTTTAATTTAATGGAAGGAAACGACAACCTGAGGACGACCAACCACAGTTCACAATAACCGAGTTTCCTTTTACTGTTTTAAAGTCAGACAGTCCACTTGTAGCACCAGTTTGGCAACTACAGTTACCATGAAGCGACTAGAAACAAGTGTCACAAATTAGTGACGCAGATAGCTACTGATTTCCTGACTAAAGTAGTACATTCTGGTGTCTCCACCGAACAAGTTCAATCTGTAGACACTGCGTCGTAATTGATGAGATTGCTGGCGACGCTCACTCAAGGGTTGGATATGGTAAAAGTGATGCGCGCTGAGATCTCACTTCGAAATTTGAATGTTCGTAGCTGTAGCTGCTATCGTCCCATGGACATTACACTTTTTAATGACTATGTGTTCGTTTTAAATTAAGATGAAAGTACGATGAGAGCAACTTATTTTACCTGCGTAGGAGATGTTTCAGGCTAAAAATTGGGCTCCTTTTTCCATCACCTTAAATATTTTCCTTGTTGAACAGTCGCAGTGGCGTTTAGGAAGTTCTTGTGCCAATAAATTCCATCTCGCACTTATGCATAAACATCTCAAAATCTTCAGAAATAAAGTGGAGTGTGAAGCTCTTCGAGTGTTTGGGGCTCAGAATATGCATTGCCGACCTACAGAAGGTTCGACTGTCTATCCAAAGCAAAAAGACGGAGTCTAAGTGTTGACGAAATAGGAACGAAGTGTCAAGTAAACAAGTAGCGTGTCATATTGCCCACCACCTCTTTTGAATAACTTCTCCAACGCTGCCCTTAGGCAATTTTCAGCCTTGGCCATCCCACGCGTTGGCCGCATCAGTCACCGAATTTGCGTCCAGCTCAAAGGACCCCTGATGGTAACATCACTGACTCCTCTTGATAATTTTACTCGATCAGGAGTTCGTCCTGTTTGGGCCCTGTATTAGAGAGAAAGAGAATGTGTTGGCCATCTCTTTTGCCCATTGCTAGTCGCTTTATGGGGATAAGATTCACGTCCAATGCTTTTCGCCACCATTTTTCACTTCAGTGCTGCTCAGGCAAACTTCTACTTGGGTACCATCCAGCTTGTAGAGAGGTGAAGGGGCTATCGAGCGTCAACTTCATAATCACCATGATTTTGGTACCGTGGATAGTTTTGTAGCAGGATTTTCCTAGCGCATCACGATCGGTGTATCTGCCGGAGGTAGGCACCATTGTTCATCCTTCTGCTCGGAGTCGTCGCAGATTTTCCCAACTATAGCGCGTTCCCCCCTTCCACCTCATAAAGACTCAGTATCCAATGAAAGAAATCATGATAGCCGACTTTCAATCTTAAGCCCGCTATTCTCTGTGCCTCGAGACTTCCCTGAGATCGAAAGGAGATCTCATACCTTGCCAGAATGTGCTTTGTCGACGCAGGGAATCGTCGGACCCTACCAACACGAGCTGGAGATCCTCCCAAAGCTAATCCACTGGTTAAACAAATGAGGACGGAAAATGAGGGAGTCTACGAGTTAATATCCAAAACCAATTCGCTTTCACGCAAGATAGCTAGGAGGGCACTGTCATAAAAGCCACTTGGCAACTGGATGTCACGTGGAAGTAGCCACTTATATCTCTTTTGAAAAGTAATATCGCTTTTGAATGGCATCAGTCAGCTACAAGCCCACGCCTGAAGCAGTATATGCGATTGGGAAATAAGTGAGGGGGGGGGGGAAGGTGGGGGAACCGAGGGTGATCAGGGCGAGTTGCCCCTCAACGGCGAGATAAAAGGTGACATTAAAAGTGATTTCATGAATGGGACAGATTAGTGGTTATTATTTTAGCTATCAACCATTGTGCCAACAATACGGCTTAACAATAGCCACGTTAATATAGCTGGGGTGCATTATTTTTAATCCTACACCTCACACAATGACTTGGTGATTGGGCTAATAGCTCACCCTTTTGGTCCCCAACTGTGAAATAGTTAATTGTTTCCTCTCTTGCCAGTACCCACAGCTTCATTTCCACTCCCCCACCCTGGACCGGATGGTTGGTTGGGCAGGCCATTTCAGAGTGGGATGTTGTTTGTGAAATGAAAATAAACCTTTTTATGACGGGGTAATTCCATGTTAGGATAACTATCTCACTAGAAAGTTTACCAGAATAGTTGAAAATTACGGAGTGGACTTCAATGCTTGCTTCATGGAGAGAAGTGTTTGCTGGACAGATGGGATACTTTTTTTACTACTAGACAACTTTTAGTTATTTTTATTACAGGCACTTTCATTGTGCGCCAGTATGAAGTGCATTCCCATAAAGTCTTTAACTGCATACTTTTATCTTTTGAAATCATTTTAGAAACAGACCATTAAAAATAGGTATCTATAAAGTGTATGGAATCGTTAATTACCCAGTATCAAGAGCATTTATAGACTTGACATTGTCTGCGTCCTACAATAGAGCATCCTAAAGTTGGCCTGAAGACAAAAGAGGACACAAAGCTCGGGCAAAATACGCATATACGGCGAACAGATTTGGTTGAGATTAAAGGCATAGTCCAGAGACCGGCCCATCCGGTAAAGGCAAAGTGGGCAAGCAAACGCCACGACCGAGCTCGAGAGTTGAAAAAAAACATCAAACGTGGTATATACATAGACCACCAATATGATAATCAATGGGTAAGGCTAAGGATAGATGCCTCTGTAGCGTTTCAAGACTTCCTTTAAGGTAAGAGAAGGCACAGTACTAGGGCAGAGAGGATATATTTTAGAGACAGAGGGATTGGAGGCCGCTGGCATGGCCCGGAGGCCAGCCACTTAAGGGACCGAAACCGGCAGTCCGAACAAACAAAGTACTAGAGCCTCTATATACTAAGCGGAAATAAGTCCCCGCAAATGTGTGACTTTAAGGTACAGGACTAAGTGTTTGTTACAGAAGGCTAGCAGCAACAAAGCCAGGGACAGCATCTGATCCCGGATCCGTCAATTTACTTGAAATTATGCTTAGGTGAAATGATGGATGACATAAACAATTCCGTTGTAAATCTGATCATATTATATTAAACCATTGCTATTTTGTTGTCTTCCAACAACGAATAGCCGTTTAAGCAAATGAGCTTAACTAAACAATGTTCATTCTTGTGGGGATCAGCATAGCTGTTTACCAATGTTTAACTTATATTTTGGGGTGCATATTTTGCTTACATGCCAAATTTAAGTAACCTTTAATATTAAAACTAAATTTGACGCTCTTATATTATTATTTATTTACAATTTTTGCAGCTTAAAAGCATATTCTTATTTGACCGAGACATTTGTTTGAATGTGTCACATTAGGATGCAAGTGACCAGTGCGCGCAATCAACGTCTAGCTACTGGTGATTTTTGGTGCGTTGATGTCCCATTGGCTGTGCTCATCTGTTCTACAATAAAATGGGTAACTGTGGGGCGCATTCTTCCGCAGTTGATGAAGCTGAGGAGGCCAAACAGTGTTCTGACATGTCTCTTGAACACCTTGACCAACTTAGCTTAGATATTCAAAACAAGCTTGTCAAATACGGAACAAGGCATTCGGGCCTTTGTAAACCATCCCTTCATGGTGCGGCTACAGACCCTTCTTTTGACCAGATTTCCAACGCAGACATGCCATGTGATGTCCCGAGCGCGCGTTCTACAACACCAAGCTCTGGCGTCCGTCCGAAAAGTTACGTCAAATGCCCCAGCTTGGATGAATCCAGAGCTCACGGCTCCTCTTCTCCCGTCAGCTACAAGGGAGGTGGCAGTATTAGTAGTGAGAAGCGTCATCAACTTGAGCAGCGACCCAGTTCAGCTTCCCATCTTCTGCGATATGGCCTCAATCACGCCAACAACAGCAACAACTACTCTCCAAGTGCTAATTCATGCTGCCCGCCAAACGAGCAACGAAATCGCCGTCCTTCACCCACTGTCAAACAAATGCAACACCGTACATCCAACAATAACGAAAAGTATTCGCAAAAAATGGCCCCCAAACCGGTTCAACAGAAATATCTTATTCATCATTCCCTTGGCAAAAGTTCTAGCAAATACTTTGTTGCAATTTTTGACTACAAGGCACGCTGTGAAGGGGATTTAACCGTCCACAAGGGCGACGCTGTCGTTATGCTCGATCGCAGGTGGGTTTCGTTTTAACATTTTTACGAATTTCTCTATCCTCTCACATTTTTTCGATTCTGCACCACCTTTTATTATCCAGATGCTTGTTTAAAGGGGGCACGTATGAGTTGGAAACAAGCAAAGACTGGTGTTCTCCTTCATGACGAGTGGCTTTAATTTTTTAGGACTATTGCTTGATTTTGAAACTTGCAGTTTGTTTCCGTTCACGTTTCAGTTTAGCTCGACGCAATTATTTCTAGTCGTAGGAGTGTGGAGTCAAAGAGGCCGTATAGACATTTATCTTTTGCTTTTTGGAGGTTGTTTTCCTTATCTAGCGAATATCGTTTTATGTTTCCTTATTTAGTGCTCTAGTGTGTACGTTGTTTGCGTTAGCCTCAGGCGATAATTTACTATCCTTCCTTCCTCCCCCCGTTCCCACCATCTCCAACGCATCACTATTCATTTCTGACAAGCCGCGTGCGCGTACCCTATTGTGTGTGTGTGTGTGTGTGTGTATACGCATATATTGGTGCGGTGTTCTTATTTTAAAACTGCGGGATTTGGCACAGGATCGCACATTACAGGCTTGCTCGTCCTTGGATTGGGTCCGCTGATTGGCCACCTCAAGGTCTTTCAACAAGCTGCGGTCAATGATGTGCGAACGTTTGGCTCGCCTGAAATACCTTTCATGCGTCCCTATAAAAAATTTCAGTACTAAATAGGCGCCTTTCAATTAATTCACTCATTTGGGGAGGACAATTGCTGTGGAAGTGTTGTTTCTCCTTTCAGTGATACTGATTGGTGGTTGGTGGAGAATGCAACAACCCACCAGCATGGCTACGTGCCCTCGGCCTACCTAGCGGAGGAGAACTCAATTGAGGTCTTTGAGTAAGTGCGACTCTCCTGTTCATTCGCTTGCCAAATGGGCGTGTCTTCCGCCCTCCATTTCCTGGAATATTTCTACGTATCGTGGGTAAAAAACAAGTCAAAAAGGGTCTCTTTCTTCCCCTCTTTTGGACCGGTATTCACTGATGACCAGTCTGTTCCCTCTGTTTTTTTTTTCCACTCCGCCCTGAGAGCGAGAGAGAGTCATCTACCCTTTGATTTTATCTCCGAGTGGGCATAAATCTAATGCACATGCACATAGTGGTGATTTATTACTGGATCATTATGCTCTTTTAGTGTTTTGCTTCCTATACAGAGTGAAACAAACGGTTCTGTAAGATTCATTAGGCTGTCTGCCGTTTCATCTCCCCATCCAGTAGGGTGGTTCCCCTCCTCCCCCCCCCCTCTCCTCTTTCCTTTTGGATCGTAGGCTCAAAAGGTTGCCTGAGTTGAACCCAGCCCCATTCTCTAACTGCCAGATGGTGATGGTCATTGTGTCCGCGTTGCAATTTGGCCCACTTGTCAGGACACGCCGCCTCCACAGTGCCAGTGATAAAATCCAATTGTGCTCTGTCCTGTCCTGTCCTGTCCTGCCCGTGTTCTGTACTGTTCCACACCCTTGTGTCCTCACATCAGGCCTCTTGTGTGCACACCACAACGGCACCGGTATATGTGTATACGCGTGAGTGATGGACGATGAAGGTGTCCTCATCGTCGGTTGGTCTAGCTGATTCACAGATGACAGCCTCATCCGAAGCATCACTGGTCCCACCTTGTGCAACATGTCATAGGGAGATCGACTACCATCATAACCTCCACACAGATCCTTTGTTGGTCCAATATTGCCTGTTGGTAATGCATGCCTTGCTTCCACTACTGTGGTCTTCGTAAACTGATAGCGAACGCGTCATGTGTGACGTTGGTATCGAACAGGTTGGGGGAGTTACAACCAGTTTGTTTAGACAAGACGAGGACCTTGGGGGGCGTGAGTGCGTGTGTAGCTACTTTAAATAGTAACTTCTCCAGAATTTCAGTCCGTCTGTGTGTTCCATCGACATTTTGGTAAACCTTTTGTTTACACTACTAGGTGGTACTTCCGGGAGATATCCAGAAAGGACTCGGAGCGACTTCTTGTGCAACAAGGCAATCCCACTGGCACATTCCTTGTCCGACCCAGTGAAACTACTCGGGGTATGTGGGTACATTCACTTCACTCTCCTTTTTTCATAAATCTAAATTAGACTAGGTGTAGATTTTCTCCCTTAGTTCCTCAGTAGCATTTCGGTAGTTTTCAGGCCGTCCCTATCTTCCGCTTCTCCCTCTCCCTCCTGTCAAGTATGTCTAATTTGTTTTTTTCCTTCAATTAGTGCCCTCTATGACCCTTTATAGTTTGATTGACGTCTAAACGAACGTGACCTTTTTGCGAACTCGGTTGATTCACTTCTTCGTGACCTTTTCGGTCTAGTAGTTTGCCCTTACCATCTCGGCAATTATGATCGTCAGTAAACATCACTGATTATTAAAACTACCTCCCCAGTTTTAACACATTAGCTGCCAGAGTGTCAGAGGCAAAGTGACCACCTCAGTCAACATGGAATAATAGTCGGGGCGTTGGATGCATTCAAGAAGCTTGCCTCGGACTCTAGTCACCTCCCTTTCTCCCTCCACTTTGATCGAATTGTGCAAATGAGAAAGTACTGGACAGAAAAAGCAACACTCCACACACACACACACACATGACCGCCCCTCATCGAAACAACTGTTGGCGAGTGTCAAAACCCGCCTCCAGTGAAGCGGCTGAGCTAGGAAGAAGTGCTTGCTCTCTCTCTCTCTCTCTCTCTCTCTCTCACTCTCTCTCTCTCTGTCTCTTTTTTTTCGGCTGGCTTGTTAATATTTATTCCCCTCCTCCACCCTTCTGCACTACGAAGCGCGTTCTTTGACCCGCCGCGTGCGCTGCCCTCTGACAGTTGTTGTCCCTGCGTGACTCATGCCCGTGTGTGTTGGGGTGGCGTGGGGTGGGGTGGCGCGGTCCCACGTTTTATTGGAACGATCAAATATGCTTTTTGGCTCGCACCTTGGCCTTATAAATCATTCCTTACGCTACTACTGCTGTTGTGTCGTCCTTTTCTTGGCAAGAAGTAAACACCCACTGGCGCGGATTTTGATACTCACTCATCTTCATTTTTATCCCATTCCGGTACTCTATTACCCATACCTATTGCATCCTCTGTTCTGTGGGTCTGTGTGTGTCCCGGTTTCTAAGTCTAACAGGGCACGCAACCACATACACGCGCACACACACACACACACACACACCTGTTTCGTTTGGAATCCTGGTAATCGGACAGGTTGGATACTTTCTCACAGCTTCTAGTTTAGCAAATCCTTGGCCACTGGCCAAGGCGGTCGCTGTGGTAGGTTTGGGTCCACATGTTCGTGATCCCCTACAGCTCGATTCGCTTCGCCTCAATCGCCTCATAAAAGCGGGCGTTTTATCACACCAGCCCGTGTGGGTTTACTGGCCTTACCCTTACTCCCTCGTGTTCGATTGTCCAACCATCGTAGTTGCTGTAGCAACATAAAAAAGAAGGCAAATCCAGCCATTTGTAACGATAATTAGTTGACTCTTAGCATTTGCCAAGTCCATAAAACAAAAACCCTTCTGACAGCCGAAAATGGGCATTGAAAGAAGACATGAAGTAGTGCATTGAAGTTGAAACCGGGTTGCAAATTCGCTGCTTTTTCAAACGAAGCTCTTTCCGTTTTTTCATGGTCGCGAAAGTGTTGCCAACATTTCAACGCTGTCTGTACTTTTTTTCACATTGGTACTAAGACCTCAAGACGATAAACAAATGTGCGTCACGTATTTGTGACGCGTGGGACCTTGTGAAAAAAAAGTGTAAACGTGAGGGTTCGAGGTGGCACGCAATTCAGTAGAGATCACGTATGAAAGTGCCTCTAAAAGTCCTAAAGAAAAGATAGTATTTTTCCCAAAGCTGTACTCCATGACTAAAGGCCTTCTTGATGTTGATGCCAACAAATTCTCGGCACCGACAGTAGTTGTAGTGTAACTTGGCACGAGAAGACTGCTTCGTCCTCCCCCTTTCTTTCTATGCATCTTATGCGGAACCTTTTTTTTCCGCGATTTCTCCTCCACATCTTCCTCCCTTCCTTTCCCCCCCTCCACCGGTCGTTCCAACAGGCGGGAGAAATGTCAGGCGGCATTCTGTACGTGTACGCTTCTTTCTCACGAATGAAAATAAACCCAAGGTGTGTGTGTGTGTGTATGTGTACGCGGTGCGTCGATTTATTAGGCTTGCGTGGTCGGTCGGTCGGTCGGTCGGTCGGTCGGTCGGAGTGGGGCGAAGCGGAGCGGAGTGGGGGGTAGAGCAAGTGATTGGCTCCGCACCCCGCGTAGCCTGTCAGAACACCGCTTTCGTCCGCTCACTCACTCTGACGTCTGTCCAACGGCCAGGCTACTCGTAGCCTTACAAGCATGCCTTTGGCATGCTCACGCTATCACCGCTACTACTGCGTCCAGCGCTTCTTCCTCAAAAACCGTTTGTAGGACGTTCTTAATAGAACTGTGCCACAAGTGTCCGAAGTTGGGCCACAGCCAGGAACAAAGTCCCAAGGACTGAACGGAGTAGTTTGAAATCTAAATTGCAACAAAACTTTTTTAAGCTTTAACCTTGGCGTCCTCCGCGATTACTCTTTTGCATTGGCCATCACAACGCAGTCGGCACCAGTTCCATCTCATCAATTTTGGTGGGTCTCGAGCTGCGTCCTGTTGGCACATTGGAAATGTGGAAGGCGTTTCATGCTTCCATCGCTTCCATGTCGATTTAGGCCTCAGTTACAAGTATCTTCTACGACATGGATTTAGTACCTAGCCGATACAATCAAGCTGACTTCCCGCTTGGACTGGGTTTGAGTACCGCCGGAACTGTGACTATAGAGGTCGCATAGTTGAATGCAAGGCTTGATAGTCCGTCCAGAAGGCGATTGTGCGAGGACATCATCAGCCTACTTGCCAATGACCACTGAATTAGTCTGTGTGCTTAATTAATCACTTTCACAACGTGGCGGTTGAAAAAGTTCGGTTCAGGGAGATCTCTGGCCTCCAAATTTGGCCCTAGTGCGAGTGTGCTGTTGACCTTTCCGCGTGGCGTTGGTGAAAAAACCCCGGCCTAGTGCATTCAGCCGGCCGGTCTCTCGAGCCGCGGCAAAGAATGACGCGCGCAGGGGAGAGAGAGAGCGAGAGCGAGTGGACTAATCCTGTTCGGGGACACAGAGGGCGACCCTGCCCCTACCTCAGCTTTATTTGCATTCGTTTCGCTTCACTTCGTTTGGCGCTGCCAACTGGCACACACACATACACATATGTGCGCGAGCTGGGGAGTTGAAGAAGGGGGTACGAAGGGGACAAGAGGAGAGAGGAGGGTTTTTTGCACGCATCGTGCACACTCCCTCCCTCTCTCCCACACGCATCCATACATACCCATTCATGCACCGTGCAAACAAACACCCGTATCACTCGCTCTCTCTTCCTTTTCTCCCATATGTGAGTTTCCTTTTCACCAAGTCGCTGCTGGAGGTTATTAGCACATTTTTTGTTTTAGAACCCCTACGTCACAAATACGTGACGCCCGTGCCTTAACAGTAGAGACTATCAAATCTACTCAAGTCTCTTGATGAATAATGTGGTGAAGGAGGAAGTAGTAAGGTTGATGACTCCCCCTTTATGTATAATTGCTTTTACTTGTATAACCTTTTCAGATTTCATTTTATTCCATTTATTACTACCTGTCACCAGAGCCTCGTTGAATCACGCACTTGCCCTACTCTTTAACGGTCTCCGGGGCTTTGTTCTCTAACTTCAACCTGTTGGGTTGGGAAAAAAACGAGTTCTCCCTGGCCCCTCCTTGTCATTATTCTGCTGTCCAATATTCCATATTCGATGCGATATCTGACAGTCGATGTGACATCTACGAGACTGTTTGCGCCTCATTTTTTTCTGCGATGCTCCACTCTACTACCACCCCAAAGCAGACCTATTGGGGTGGCAGGCGTGCACGATTGGTTGGTACATCTTTTTTTACTCTCCGCATCCTCCAAGGGAGGTTTTGAAACGGGTAAAAACAAGACAGGGAGAAGGGGGTGAGGGAGGGAGAGGTGAATAATTGAAATGCATGGCTTTTTATATCAGTGGTGGTGATGAAGGAAGCTGGTGGCTATGAAGTTTCCAGATTGTCCATGCTGACCTCAATTACTGCCACATAGACGCACAAGCATGGTACGTGTTGTGTGCGTTCATACATTCCTCCATCCCTCTATCTCAATCTCTGTGTGTGTCTGAAATTCGTGACGACACACGAAGAGTCTTTCATCAGTTCCGCTGCAGCCAGTCGGCAGCGCTTAATCACTCCTCCTCTTCAGTCCCCAATCTCGTCCTTTTCATGGCTTTATGGGGGGACTAGATCGTCCTTTTTCCACCCACAGCTTATTGATAGAAGGAGACGTGACTTTAATGTCCCTTCCATCGAGTCGCCATAGCGGGTGAGGCGCTTAATCGTTTTCTTGAAGGTTCTGTAGACAGTAGAGGGGGCTGTGATGGTTTGAAGCGGAGTCGAGTTAACATCGTGTCACCTTCTGTAGGTGGGCTTTCACTCTCAGTGCGAGACTACGACCCCAAAGTGGGAGCAGTGGTGTGTCACTTCAAAATCAAACCCCATCCTCCAAGTGGGGGTATTTGCATCACCACGACTTTAGTCTTTCCGAATCTCGTGGACCTGATCAATCATTACACTTCACATGCTGATGGACTGTGCTGCCGTCTCACTCAACCCTATCCACGACCTCCACCCTTCCTTTCGGATCTCTCACGCAGAACTAAAGACGACTGGGAGATTCCGCGCTCCTCCCTCGTCCTCCAGGAACGCCTTGGCGCTGGCCAGTTTGGTGAAGTGTGGCGTGGTGAGTCCTTGTCACGAAATCTGTAGTAGCTATTCTCTTCCCACGAAGCACTGTCTATTCCTTTTCTTCTCTTCGTCTCCTCTAAGGTGAATGGAAGGGCACCACTCCAGTCGCCATTAAGACTCTCAAAGAAGGCACCATGACCAAAGAGGACTTCTTAAAGGAGGCGCGGATCATGAAGACTCTCAGTCACCCGCACTTAGTTCGCCTGTTTGCAGTGGTCACCACCGAGCCCATCTACATCGTCACCGAGTTGATGCCCAATGGCAGTCTCCTCGCCTTCCTTCGATCCGATGTTGACAAGACCCTCGGATTGAAGGACCTCGTTGATTTCATGTCACAGGTAGGTCTGCACCGGGTGTCCGCATTCCCTTTCCTGACGCTTTGAAGGCTGCAATTGTAGAACCTAGAATGCAAATCCGTTTTGCTCCGTAGATCGCTATTGGGATGGCCTACTTGGAGGAAAAGTGTCTGGTCCATCGTGACCTCGCTGCACGAAATGTTCTCGTTGGTGACAATAACTTAGTGAAGATCGCAGATTTCGGTCTTACTCGTGCCATTGACACCACCACCGAAGCATATACCGCCAAGCAGGTGCGTTATTTTTCCTCTTTGAACTCGTCCAACACGATTGTGGTGTTAGTTTGGTTGTAGCACACACTTTGAGTGTCACTACTCTGTTTACCCTACCAATGAGACCTCTTCAACGTAAACAATTACGGGCGTCGGTCAAAATTCTCATTCCTGTGTCAGAGAGGTGGATATTTGACAGGGGCTTCAATGCGTGACTAACCGTCCCACATTGTGTTGTGTTGTACTGTACTGCACTGTGACGACTCTATTGTTCGTGGGAGCGAGTTTTTATGTCCTTTAAACGGAACTGCGATGCTCTGGCCTAGCAAATGCCTGTCCACTTGTTTTTTTTTTCCACCACTTTATCCCCTGTGGATTAAGTAGGCTGCTGCAGCCCATCTGGGACTTCGGGGTCTGCACAAAGAAGGCAACTCACTTTGGGGGGGGGGGGGGGG